>APFE031594131.1:0-32506 GCA_000404065.3 Pinus taeda | reverse complement strand
CGAGCAACTCAAGTTTAGCCTACCGCCATCTCTTTGGTTACTGCAAAACAATGTAGTAAGATCATTTCCAAAACTGGGAAATTTATTTTCCTAATGATATGCCATCAAGGAAATAAGAAGACAGTGGCCACGACCTCCAAACATGGCCCCTCTGCACGACAACTACATATGGACAAGGTCGTGGAGGAGTACGAGGACATCTTCACCTCCCCTGCAGGGGTTCCTATGCATTGTCAGGTCAAGCACTCCATTGATCTGACCCCAGGTGCGTCGCTACCCAATGGACCAATCTATTGGCACTCCATTTTGGAGAATGATGAAATCAAGGGGAAAATTCAGGAGCTTCTACAGAAATGTCACATCCAACCGAGTTTATCACCCTGTGGGAGCCCGATCATGTTGGTACAAAAGAAGGATGGGACTTGGAGACTCTGTATTGACTATCGGGCGCTGGACAAGATCACTGTTTGTAATAGGTACCCGATCCCATGGATTGATGACCTCGTAGACCAACTGAAGCAGGGGAATATTCTAGCAAAATTGATTTGAAGTCAGGATATCACCAGGTGCCAATCGAACCCTCCGATGTGTGGAAGACTACCTTCAAAGCCAAGGAGGGCCTTTTCGAATGGTTGGTTATGCCTTTTGGATTAACGAATGCTCCTGCAACCTTCATGAGGCTAATGGATGACATCTTGCGGCCATTCACCAACTCATTTGTAGTGGTATACTTGGATAACATCTTGATCTTTAGCCATAGTTGGTAAGAGCACCTCCACCACATCTGACAGGTTCTCCAAACACTGCGGCAACACAAGTTATGTGCCAATTTGGAGAAATGCACTTTTGGCATGACCTAAGTTCAGTATCTGGGATACATTTTTGATGAATAGGGGGTTCATGTGGATCCAACCAAGATCCAAGTCATTCAGGATTGGCCATCTCCAACCACTCTAACAGAGCTCCGCAGCTTTCTAGGTCTTGCCAACTTCTACTGTAGGTTCGTGTTGGGATTTTCTCATATCACTTGGCCCTTGAGTCATGTCACCAAGGAAGGAGCGAAATAAAAATTCTTTTGTTCTGAATCTCAATAGAAGGCATTCACACAGTTGAATGATCACCTCTACTCGGCACCAATTCTCACATTACCAAACTTGCAACAACCATTTGAGGTCAATACATATGCCTCTGACTATGCTATTGGGGTAGTCCTTACTCAACATGGGCATCCAGTGGCATATCACAGTGAGACACTTTCAAACATAGTCCAGAAGTATCCCATTTATGACAAAGAGATGTATTCCATTGTGCAGACCTTCTGACAATGGAAGAATTACATTTTGGGGAAGGAAACGATCATCCACACAGACCACCGACCCCTGCAGTTCATACAGACCCAAGGGAAATTGCAGAATGATCGCCATCAAAAGTGGTCCTCATACCTACAATAGTTCCATTTGAATATCAAGTATAAGAAGGGCAACACCAATAATGTTGCAGATTGCCTCAGTCGACCATCAATCACGGCGTTAACCATCGTGCTCAACTCTTGTGGGCACGAGACTTCTGATTGGCCACTTCTCTACAAAAGTGACCTAGAATCCGGCCACACATACCAAACACTCTTGGAGGGTCAGCATGTTCTAGATTTTCACCTCCAGGATGCCCTATTATGCCACTTGGGTCACCTTTGTGTTCCTTCAAGCGAGCGTGCCAAGATGATTTGGGAAGCACACTATAGTCAGACTACTGGGCATTTCGGGGTCAAGAAAATGATGGAAGTATTGCAGAAGTATTTCTATTGGTCGAATCTTCGACAGGATGTCGGGAAGTACATCAGATCATGCACTGCTTGCGCCATTGCCAAACCAACCATCAAGAAGCAAGGCCTTTATACCCTACTGCCTAACCCTAATCGACCTTGGGAATCCATCTCCATGGATTACATGTTAGGCCTTCCTTCCACTAAGCATGGAAACGACTGTGTTTTTGTGGTCGTTGATAGGTTCTCAAAGATGACCATTATGGTAGCCTGCAAGAAGAATATCACAACATTAGCCACTTCTAAAATCTTCTTTGAACGAGTGTGGGTACACTTTGGTATCCCACAGTCTATCATCTCAAACTGGGACAACAGGTTCCTCAACACATTTTTGTCTAGTCTCTGGTCGATTCTGGACACCAAACTCACTAAGTCCACAGCCTTCCATCCTCAAACTGATGGTCAGACAGAGGTTGTCAACAGGATGATTGTACACATTCTGTGCATGTAAAACTCAATGCATCCACACACATGGGACGAGAGCCTCCCCTATGTTCAGCACAGCTACATCCAGGCTCTCCACAGCTCGACTGGCCATAACCCTTTTTAGGTGGGCTTGGGATTCCAGCCACTATGTCCCATTAATGTGGCCATGCCATTTGTAGCTACTCCTGTAGATCTGGCTGATGTCCAGTCCAAAACAAATAAGGCAAACAACTTCATCGAGCACATCCAACATATTTGCCAATAGGTCCATGACATTCTAGAGAAATCAAATGCCAAGTACAAGCAGCGACATGATCAACATCGGGTACCACACAAGTTTCAGGTGGGCGACAAAGTCTAGTTGCATTTGCAAAAGGAACGCCTTACCAGAGCCTATCAGAAACTCAGAACACTCCGATATGGTCCTTACACCATTACCAAGGTTGTGGGAGACAATGAATTTGAGCTCAGCATTCCCCCATTTCTTGGCCTGCACCTAGTGTTCAATGTGGACCGCCTTCGGCCATACTTTCGACCATTATTAGACACATTCAACATTGCAAATCAACTCACACCCACAAATTTAAATCCAGATTGCATGGAACAACCTGCAACTAATTGTATCATGAACACATAGATCAAGCACACTCACTCGCAGAATATCCAACTGTATCGAGGTGTCAAAGCAGGCCAACTCCTTCACCAAGGCAAGTGGCTCACTAGGGACTAAGTTCAACAAAAGTTTCCTCATCTCATGGAGGAACTCAGTGCAATGGGGACCATTGCTTCCTAAGGGCAGAGGAATGATCTAGGTGGATATTGGTGGCCACCCACCAAGTCCACTTGGACCCCCACCATTGTTTCTGTCAGCTTTTCAGTTTTCTTAATTGTAGCACAATTTACTACTTTTAGCAGTTTTTTAGGTCCTGAACTTCTGGAGCCGTTTTGAGACCCTAAACCACGTTTTTTTGGAAAACTAGGACCTATATTGCTCTTCCCAAAGTTGTAGTTCTCGGATAGATCTTTCTAACAAGATATTATGCATGTCAAACGGATCTCGTATGCCAAAGTTACGACCCCGGGAAGTTGATGTACCAATTTACCCAAACGGGGCCCACAGTTTTGCATTTCATCTTCTAGGGTTAGGTTTTTGGATGTTTAGGGTTTTCCATTATTTCTCAAAAATAAATAGGCCTTCGAGCCTCATTGAAACACAGTTCAAAGGCATGTAACCACCACATCTCTTCTTAGAGATAAGCTACCATCACCCTAGCTAGTTTATTTCCATTTTTGTCTGTAATCATATTTTAGTATTTTACATTAATGAAATGAAGTATTATTTCTTCTACATCTCTGTGTTTATGGTTATCTCTATAATTTGTTTTGTTCCTATTTAAATCCAGATCAGTCAAGCCAAATCCTCAGATCAATGGAATAGAAAGGACCTGAAATGGATACACAGTCTTATCATAAAGATGTCTCTGATCTTTTTCGAAGGTACAGTATTGACATCCTACAATTACAATTTCAATCTCGTCTTAATGAAGATCATGTTGATCCTAAAGATGGTATCCTTGTGGTAGCCTCGACATAATGAACTACAGTGGTTAGGGTTGAAAGAAATGGATGTACACTCTCGGCATACTATCTCTGCAGAACCATGTTGATGGAATGAGTTTCCATGATGATAGTGATTCTCATACTTGAATAGCACATTATTCGGATCCGTGATCTCAATCTGAATATGTATATTAGTATAGTACACTTCCTCAGCATATTAATAAGCATTATTTTTTATGATAGTTACAGTCTCAACATATTGAGAATGATAAGGCTGAATAGTCTTAGATCATGATGTTACACAACCTACAATAAGATGCAGTTACAAGGCTTGATCTTGTCCTTAAAGATCATGAGCTCAAAGAATATGTAGAGATCACCTCAGTAGCAATATCAAAGAGCAGTCATGGTGCATATGTCATCACTAATGAAGAAGAAATAATGAAGATCTCAGTGGTGCAATGGTGCCACGAAGATGATGATCTCAACAGTGGCAGAGTAAGGGATTGATGTCTTGGCCTTGGAGAGGCAAAATGTGTCAAGGGCCACGGTCTTGGTCTTCGTCGATTGGAATCTCCATAAGAATAATTTTGTGCGGTTTTTCCTCTCAAAGAGGGAGAGGTTTTGGCCCTGGGAGAAATCCAAACAATTGTGTTCTTGTCTCTTTTGTTTTTGGTAGCAGTTTGATGAAGTACACACACACACTAATAATGAATGGAGGATCAAGCTAAGATAAAATTGTATAAATAATTCACAAATTGTTATCATATCAAGAAGAATTAATTTAATTTCTGAATGCCCTAGATTCTTCAACATTATGGTCAGCCCTAGGGGAGGACCAATTCCTCTTACACCTATCCCCCTCCCAATACTTCACATGGAAACACTTATCTAGGTCCAATCATGTCATATGCATATCCCCATCTGCATCAGTCAATGCTAGGGCCAGTTGTTTCTCCACCTGTGTATCCTAATGTCCGCCTTCTCCTTACTATTTGTATGCACTGCCTAGCACTCCAGCCCCTCCAACCGTAGCACCCCATGCCTCCTCCACCCATGCCACAACAACAACCTCCTCTTGAAGGTCAAGTATATACTTAGCAAAGCGAAAAGAACCTCCCCAACCCAAATAAATGGAACAAGGGGAAGGTAACAAGAACCGACCATCTCAAGGTAACCAAGGTAACTAGGGGCCACCACCTATTTCCCCTTAGGGAAACCAACCTAATCTTGCAACCCAACAATAGGTGGACAACCCAAGCAAAACAAGGCTCTTTTTACAAACAAACCATGTGCGTGTTGCAGCGTATTTGGACATTATATTCATGAATGTCCCCTTTTAACTCATATGTGCTAAGTATGGGAAGCTCAAACAACATCTTCTAGAGGAACACAGCCCATTGCTCCACCTCCTCCTCCTCCTACTTCATCTCAACCAGTCGTGCTTACCAATCATTTTCCTCATCAAGGATATATTGCTACTCAACCTACATAAGTTCATGCAGCTCCATCACCTTCACAATCTAGCCCCAATGATTACCATATCCTTATGATGAATTCCGACGAAGTCAATACCAAACAAGTCAACCTTCAAACTTGGTCGCGCCAATATGACAAGCCTCCTGCAAAGTCAACAATCGATTTCCAACCTCAAGTATCCACTAAGCTTCTATCGCCATCAAATCATACCTTAGAGATCGCTCCACCTAAGGTAGATGTTGTTCCTAAGATCCCCAAAGGTCTATTATGTCGAAACATTGCTTCTTCTAAAGTGACCCATACCTATAACATAGTAGATGACTTGGCACAGTATCTTGTTGCCATGTCAATGTTGAAATTCCTACAGACGTGCCCATCCCAATGAAAAGCTCTATTATCTGCTTTGGTTGTTGTGGATCCTTACCATAATCATATGATTTCTTTGACATTGACAATGCAGAACATCCCATCCTTCCTTTATCCATTTCCTTTCAAATACTAATCTCCATAGGAAACACCACTATTCAGCAATTTATCATAGAAGAATATGCCTCGACCTGTGTGATGGTTTCTAGTGTTTGGAAGAAACTTGGTTCACCTAACCTATCCCCATCCACCATCACTCTTTGCGCCTGGGATGGTCATCCCTCGCAACCCCTCAGCTTGTATCACAAATGTCTTATTACTGCTTCCAGCAAGACAGTCTCCATTGACATCGAGGTCATTGATACCCCATTATATTATAACATTCTCTTGGGTATTAGTTACACCTATGCCATGTCTGTTGTCACACCTGTAGTCTTTCACAAGATGTGCTTTCCTCATAATGGAAAGATCATCACTATCAATCAGTTGACTTACTATGATCCTAAGTCTCAGACTTTCGCTCAGTCCACTATCTCATCAATGATTGGAAATAAGACTATCTCGTCCCTCACAAATTTTTCACATGGAGTTTACAAAGATTCCATGCTACTTGGTGCTTATTATGGTCCACCACATACCCCCTCAAAGCCTAGATCTTCTAGTTTTTGCATGCTTCAAGCATCACAGGCTGCCCACAAGTGGTTTATTATGCCTTCACAACAACCAACACCTCTGCATCTTACTACTCCCAACTCAACCTAACCTTCAGGTATTACTCCTCAAGGTCCATTTACTTCTATTGGTATCTCTCTTAGTCCTTTCCAACCCAAAATCATTCCCCCAAGTCTTAACCATCTCAACGTAGTTCCCCCAGGTCATTATCCTTCTGGTCAGATATTATCCTTATTCCCGTCCCCTGGATTTTATTCTACACCTTTCATGGCTACATTGAGTTTACCTAACATTACCTTAGGGATCCTAATGTGGTACATTGATCCCCCTACAAACACTCCCCCTGATAAACTCAAACCTTACACTGCTTTGACCTAAGTTCAACCTATTTTTCTGACCCCTTCCTTTTCTTCAGTTCCACATCAATCCTAATAGGAACCTACTCTTATTGTGAAATCATCTGGTGAGGGGGACAAAGCCTAGAATAAGGGAACTAAACAAAAGGCACCCGAATCAACTCCAGCTCCTCCTAAGCCGCTAGAGCCTACTCCACAATGTGCTTTGTGTGATGTTGTTGGAAAGCCACCAATAATTGTCATGAGCTCCTTCATATTAAGAATGTGGTCTCTTATACCTTTTTTGACTCCAACATTCTTGATTTCCATGTCACTTTACTCGAGTCAGCTAATAAGAATAGATCCTTGCGAATGAATCACCCTTGTGCTTTGTGTGATAACTATGGCCACTATTCTCACAACTTTCCCTGTCTTAAATAATTTCGTGATACACTTCAAATGCTTCATTACTTAGATGCCACTCATAGTAATTCAACCTCCTCTCTACCTGTGGATTCTAGTCCCACTCCTATGCACAGGAGGTCTCTTAAACAACCATTGTGATCCCTCCTCCTGATGTCGAGATGGCAGATGGTACCACCCCTATTCTCTACCTATCATCATCCATGAGATTGATCTATTGGGACTCTCTTTATGTTTCCCATTGTTATTTTGTTCAACCTTCTTCGACGAACACTTTGGTCTCAACATCGATAGATGTCACATCTACTAGTCATTTTTCTCCCCTTGTTGATAATGCACATGTGAATCTTATCTCTCATGAATATGCCTAAGGTAGCTCCTTCTCATTATGTGGTCTCTCTTCCTCGCATCCTCCCATATTCCATCATGATGAAGACATCATAGAAGCCCTAACCACCCATGATTATCCTTGGGATTATATACAACATCGTGCATACTTCCTTCCACAACAAACCCATGATCAATATGTTGTGGAGTCTAAAATTATCCCCACCTATTTTCAAACCTAGAAATTCACCCCCCCCATCTTAACCGTGATAATCAACGACATATTCAACACTAAGCCCCTTTCTATCTCCTCATCAATGATGATATTTATCATCATGGTGTCGAAATTGTACTTCATTGTTGTCTCACCCATCCAGAAGCTGAGAAAGTGCCCAGTGCTTGTCACAGTGGCACCTGTTGTGGTCACCTCTCTAGAATGGCCACTGCCCATAATATCATGTGCATCAGTTACTTTTGGCCTTTTCTCTTTAGCGATTACATTGAAGCAGTCAAATATTTTACCAATTGTCAATTATACACCCCTAAGGCACGAGCTCATCCTCCTCCCCTCCATCTTATCATCACAGTTGATCTTTTTTGTAAATGGGTTATTGAATTTATGGAGTGTCGACCCCCATATGCTAATAACCATAAGTATATTATCGTGGTCATCGACTATTTAACCAAATGGGATGAAGCCATGTCCACATTCAATAACACTAAAACTACTGCAACTCTCTTTTTCTTTAACCATGTTATCGCTCAATTTGGGGTTCTGAAACAATTGGTTTTTGACCATGGCCAACACTTTGAAGATGTGATCTGGCATGAGTTATCCCCTCTATTGGGCTTTGAACACCAATATTCATCATCTTACTACCCCCAAGGCAAGGGACAAGTTAAAATTGTTAATAAAATCCTTAAAACTAATCTTCAGCGGGCAGTGAATAAACACAATATCAACTAGCATCTTATGCCCTTCCCTGCATTGTGGGCCTATAGAACCTCTATCAAAACCACCATTGGGTTCACTCCTTTCCACCTTGTTTTCGGAGAGGAGGAAGTCTTACCAATCAAGTGTGAAATCCCCTCCCTCCACCTTGATTTTGAACTCCTCCCGGACACCCAACCCTTAGAAAAATGACTTATCATGCTTGAGTGTGCCAATGAAGATCATCGTGTTACATTGCAAACCATCGAAGTAGCCAAAAAGCACGCAAAATCTTAATATGACTAGAAATTCCACCTCATACCTTTCATGAAGGTGAGCTTGTTATTGTTTAGGACCAAGCTCATGATGTCATGGGGCATGGTTAGTTTCAACCATTATGGCTAGGTCCTTACATCATCCATAAGTGTTTGGGCAAGGAGGCATACCTTTTAGAGGGTCCGGAAGGAGAAATCCTTCCTAACCCTTGCAATGTAGTCTACCTCAAGAAATTTTACCCATAGAATTTCCCATTGAAATGCATGTATCTCTTTATTTCTATTATACTTAGGTAACTTGCATCCCCCATCACCTCATTTGTTGTCTTCTTGCGTATTTCATATGGATCCATCATCCACACCTCATTTCGGTTATGTCGATGTTGCGAGTCACTTCTCCACGAATCTAGCCTCAGTAGCTTGGGCCGTTTTCACCCCTTTTCATTCGCTAGTCCACTCCAATGACATATGCATTGGATCTAACACCAATAACCATACCGAATATGATGTTGTGATAGGTTTGTTAGTTGATGCCCTTAATCGTTGCATCCTTCACCTTCATGTTTGTCTTGATTCCTTTCTATTTGTCATGCAATTGAACGATGTTTATCATGTGCATAATCATGTCCTATTTAGAAAATATCTATGAGTTAATATTTTGGCACGTGAATTTGAATCCATTACATTCAATCATGTTCCTAAAGCACAAAATCACTATGTAGAAACCATTGCAAATAATAGTTTAGATTGACATTTATCTCTTATATATACAAGAATACATCCATATCATAAACAAATGGTGAACCATAATCATCACAAAAGATTCATAACCATATTATGTATCATAATATCCAAGATATAGTGTTTACAATCCACTACTCTAAATACATTTGACATGTCAATAGCATGTTACAACAAAACCAAAAATGGGGATCCACATGTCCCTATGTTTAATCACTATCATCTGGAGGCTCCTGAGCCAATGACTCCATCCCACCAACCTGTAAGTCTCGAACTGCCCAACGGACCATACCTATGCACCTTGTGGTACCTCTCCATTCCGAGGGAAGACTAGTGCACTCATCCATATACCTATATTCTAACTCATGACATTAGTGCTCTGTTACCTCGTTCAGTAGCACATCGAACCTATGGCGAAGATCCTCCAATAGAGCATCACCACCTGATCTCTGTTGTGATGTATATCCTTCTAGCTTCATCGATGCTATATCTACATACCACAAGTTTGGAAATAAGTACAACATACATACATTTCCTAAACTTTAAATGAAAGCAATATATAACAACTTTCACTTACCATCTAGACTCCATGCTTGTCCTCACAAAAGTGGCATGTTAGGATCTCCCTAATAGTTCATTCCACTATAAGGATAGTCATCTATTTACAATGGCATCTTGTCCTAATGTGAAAAGGAATCATGTCAGAACACCAGTCTAACTCCCCCTTTTCCACCTCATCACAATAGTTTCCTCCAATGGTGCATCCTAGGCTCTTGCAGGTCCCCGTCATGGATCTGTACATGTGGTCATATGGTCAGGATCTTCTCAAGGAAGAATAAGCATACACTATCCAAAATTAATAATTATCATTGGTCCAATCCCTGCATAGACTTAACTATCATTTCAATGATGACAACATCATCTAGGCCCACCCATAGTAGGTCCCTACCAATACACTCTCCATAAGCACCATCTGCCCCCCAAGGATGTGATGAAATGCATGGCTACCCAAAATCTGCACCACTATTGTGGTTATAGCTCATGTCTTGAGTCTCTCTAAGTCACCAATATGGATGGTTGTGCCCTTTACACGAATACCTGATATACAATGACAATCCACAAACTCCCCTATATTCCTCCCACGAGGCAGCACTGGATGTATCTCCCCACCACCCCGAGGGGGGGAAATCTTGTCAAAAAATATATTTCCAAGATAGTGATCTTGATCCCATGACCCTGTAACACAAATTCCTCTTGATCTGGGTCCCAATATCTCAGAATCCTTGACAACAGAGGCTCACCAACCCTCATTAATGGGTTCTCTAAGAACTTCAATACCCCATACCATGCGAGAACCCCTTTTACTGCTTGGTGCCCTTGAATCTCAGCACAAAGAGTTTCCAAATCCCACTCTCACCATGAAACCTTTAACTCTAGCATAAATGCAAGATACCATTATGTTTTTTCTGTTCAAAGTAAAAGCCATACATTTCTGGTTCAAAGCCTTAGCTCAAAAGAGATCCCTAGTCCTTCTTTTCCCCTCAACCTAAAACACAGTATTTTCCCTCAAAATTGTGTTGGATGCACTTATTAGCCTTGCTTCTACATTCTAGAACACAAAATAGGTCCCCAAAAGTGCATTGTGATCGTGAGGAAGAGAACAGGTCCCCTCGAGTGAGCTGAATCCCTAATCTAAAAATTTAATCCACCAAGATTGATGGGTAAGGTTAGCACAACTACCTCCAACTCGTAGATCCAGATTTTGCTAGTTAATTTGTCTACAATAATCTCCACAAGATTTAGGGCCTCCTCCTCTCAAAATTCTCCAACGACTCCCCATTCAAATGAATTGGGTTTGTGGGAAAGAAGCCCTTTTATAGGAAAAACCCTAGTTTTTATGTCACCCATTGCGACCAAACTATAGCTTAGTTTGATGAATCATCAGCACCATTGGAAAATACTCGCCGAGTTCTCTAATGGGTCTCCCTTTGTTTTTGGTAATTTGACACTTCACCGGGAAGCCATTTTTTCCATGAGGTCTTAGTTTGCCACCTCTTAAAATAAAATTCCTTCATTTGAGCCACCCATACTTTGGTACCAATTTACCTTTTCATTGGCTAACTCATGTGTCGATTTGTGTCATGAGTAACCATCATCTACCCATGTTTTTATGGTCCGCTTCGGGCCTCCCCCACGTAGCATCATCGTTGAGTTACCCTTGTTCAAAGCATCAGAGATGAGTCACCCTTACATCTATGGACTCTGTTTTGAGTTCCCTTTATTCTAGTTATAGTATTCCATATATATTTGTGTCGTATTCATCCCATCTTCCTCATATTTAGCCTCCAACTACACTGCTTCATCTCTGAAAATCCCCTGTCTGAGTCATTGATCATCCCCTCTAGAATTGAGTCAGTCACTGTCAGGTCAACCATGCATGTCATGATCTGATGAGGGAAGTCATCAGTATGACACTCATCTTATTTCGTTACGTCATGATCCATGTGTCAGTCTATCAATCACTTTACTATGATCCCTTATGCCTTTGTTGAGGATTCCTCATTGCCTTAAATCTGGCGGGCCCTCTTCTGTCGACTTCAGCACATTTATTCCAGAAGTGTGGTCTAGAGGGAGGTGTACCTTGGTTCCAGAATTCATCTTTGTTCGGTGCCTCGAATCAAGAAAAGGGAATCATGATTTCCCTTTGACTTGGATGTTTCTCACGTGCTCTATGCGAGCTCATTATCGAACAATTGAGAATCATGCACTTGATGGCTCGGTGATCCAGATGACTGTACCAATGATTCCTGGGTATGTGTGAGATTTTCCAGACCTCATAAGAGAGTGTCCCTTCAGGTAGAGTAACACATACCTAAATGTATGCATATGTTGATCCAGCCTCAGATGTAGTTCTGCATATTTGATGGGTTCGGTTTCAACTGCTTGCAACACCCACAACATGCATCTCTCCTTCAGATGATTCATTCAGATATTTAGAGCCCTTTCATGTTAAGAAAGGATTATTTGGTTGGGATTTCCCCTCACCATGTCAACTCGAGGATCATTATGTCTCATGTACTCAGATGTTATTGTATTCATTCCTAGCCTCTATTTTTCCAAGCACGTTATGTATATGGGATTCATTGTATTATTTCCTAGCTCATTGATGTTAGCATATCATATATCATGTACTTTATAGCTCAGTCCTACATTGCTAAACTTGCCATTATTCTTTGTACTCAGTTATCTTGATCGATATTGGTATGCCTCCCCTGCCTCATTTGAGATTATGTACTCCAAAATAAAAGGAGACTTATACTAGCTTAGTAGGTCTCGCCCCCTCCATTCCTTCAGCCTTTCTTGCATTGTTTCAGTTGTCTCTCTCTCTCTCTCTCTCTCTCTCTCTCTCTCTCTTTGACTCCCCTTTGGTGTCTCATGGAAGTTTAACCTAAAATGTATTTCAATCATACAATTTGCTCTTAACACTCATACGTTGGGAGAAATCTGTTATCACCTAAAAAATGATCACTAGTCATTTCTAACTAGGTGGATCGAAATACACCATGTAGAATTAAATTTACCATAGTAAAATCAATTTCACCATGGTAGATAATTTAGTAAACCATTTTTATTAAATTATTTTCTGATTAAAATTTTAAAACCCCATGAGAATAATTGAATAAATCATTGTTTATTTAATTTTCTCTAGGGAAAATTGTTAAATAATTATTTAATAATTATTCCTTGTCACGTTTGACTAAATCACTTTGGCATAATTAAATAAATTGCTATTTATTTTTCCTTAATTCCATTTTTTGAATAATTGTTAAATCATTATTTAATAATTATTTAAATTTCACACCATTCTTAATCCTCGCAAAATAATTAATAAATCATTTTATATGTTAATTATTTCTAAAAAAAATATTTGACCATTTTGAATATCTTTTCCCTCTCCAAAAAATATAATAAAGTATTCCTAACGGTTAGATCTTTATTTGGTCAAAATTATTTTATTATTTTCCACTTTCGAGATCAACCCAATACTTTTTTATAAATAAGAGGGTTTTTCATTCATTCTTCACCATGATCATTATCATTCTCACCATTATCGTCTTGTCACATTTGAGCTTCCACTTGAGTTTTATTATTTGTTTGGTTTTTCACATATTGAGAGCGAGAATAGATCGCTGGAATACAAGGATATCAAAGGACCCATCCCATGGAGGGGGATTGCATACCTTTGTTGTAGATCTCCTTCACCAAGTGTTTTAATAAAAAGATTATTCATATACAAGTATTATTCTATTGGGTTATTACATCGAACATTTCTTGGTGTTTTATGTTTTGGATCATATACAATCTTTTTGTTGCAGGGTTTTCTCGTTTTATTATTGCATATATGAAGTGTAAAAAACCACATATTGTTGTTAGGGTCACTTGTCACCAGTGACTTAAGTGAATTATTTTTGGTACACATGCTAAGAATTTTCATATTAACAACAATTGTAGTTGCAGAAAAATTAATTTAGAGAATGGGTGCTTGTGTGATTCTCCATACTGAGAATTAAATCTCAATAAACCTACACACTCAAGGAGGATCTTCATGCATATTAGTTGCTCACAAAGTTCGAAATGTACTTCAACATGGATTCTCTAAGATTGGTATGATCTTCATAAATTCTTGTGTCCTTAAGGCTTTGTTCTACATTTAATTCAATGAAGAGTGCCAGTAAGACTAGGTATGGATTGCTTCGACTAATTACAAGTGCATTAATCTTCTCTGCAAATCATGGTCCTTTTTTCCTTGACTCAACGATATCTGCAGTCTCCATTACTCCGGTGACACCAACCTTACTGTGCATTTTTACTTAGCTTCTCTATCCTTGCTTATCTTGAATATGGCCATGGCCAATTTGGCACGCAGTCTCCAAGAGCTACCAACTCATCCATGCCATTAAACATAAGCTATTATCCAGTCGGATCCCAGAAGCCTTGGTCCCTATAACTTCTTTTTAAATACAATTTGAAAAGAGTTACGGGCTTATGGGAAATGGCCCACTAGGTTGCAAATCTATCAGCCAACCCATCCACAACTGTGGTGCATTTCCAACTTGGCGTAACATCCAAATATCAATGAATCATGTCATAAATATGCCAACTCATCACACCATGCATGTGTCCCCAACGCACTTTACTATAGGCCCAAAGGTATTTTAACAAACACTACTACCAGATCCATCAAAATTCCTTTACTTCTTTCTTTGCTGGCCCTATATCCTACTCTTTCCCCGTAGGAATAGGTGTTGTGACCTTCTGATAAGCCTGAAGGTACTAAACACCTTTTCTAGCCCGCGGGAGCTAGTTTTCTTTGTCTATCACACATGACCCTCTATCACCAATCACATGAAAAACCATCACATAACATGTTCACAGGGCCCCACTTCATATGCATATGCCACTTGAGATGGAGCCCCTATGCCCTCGTGCTTGTAACATTTTCTAAGTTGAATTCCATATATCTTATGAGCTTCTGGGCTTCTAGGTGTGGCCCACCTATGTGCATTGTTGGTAATTGCAACCTCTTCCCTTGCAATATATCGTTGGAGAATCAGGTCTTGGCCTACATTCCACTTTTCGAACTATGGACCTTTGAAGACCTCAAAATTGGCCCCATTACAATGTACCACTGAGCTAGAGCCTAGATGCCCTAGTTCTCGTAGCCCTTCTTTAAATGTAATTTCATAAAACTTACATGTTGGAGGCATTTTGAGCATGGAACAACTGGCCTTAGCACCTTCCCTTGACACCTTTGTTATTACTTTGGATCGTACTCCTTTAAATTCTTGCTTGCAATGTTTAGCCTTTTTCATGGATCAAGGGTCCTTGTTCATCGAAACACATGGAAACTTTACAAAACCAAGTATTGGGTGTGCCTTTCGATATTTGAAAGAATGCCAAATATTGGCAAAGTCTTTGTCTCCCATCATTCTGCCAGCTAATGATCCTTGATGCTTGCAAACTTTAATAAATGCAATTAGAAAAAACTTACAAGGTTTTGATCTTCTAGGATTATGACCCTCTGGGCTTCTGACTTTTTGGGATTCTGACCATATAGGATTCTAACCTTTTTGGATCTTGGGCTTCCTGATTCCCTAGCTTACTATACTCCCATAGCATTTTTAAATAATCTTCAAGGCTTCCGACCTTCCAGTATTTTGACCTTCCAAGGTTTTGGGATTCCCAATTCCTCGACTCATTGTACTCTTGTAGCCTTTCCAAATAATATTTCAGGCTTCCAACTTTCTGAGCTTTCGGGGACTGTTCCTAAGGACTTTAGGTCCTAACTTTGTTTGACCATAATTTTCGATCTAGAGGGCCATTTGCAAACTTCAAGGTACCATTGAAAAGATCTCACCAGGAACTTTCCAACTCTACCATTCTCAAGAGCATTTGAGCAAGTCTCTTGATGCAAAAATTTCTCAAAATACTAGGACTCAATTGTCATAGTCATCATTGTATAGCTTCTCCAAAAAGCTTTCTACTATGATGATTCTTTACAAGAGACTGCAACAACCATGGGGACTCCCCCTCAGCTTGTCACATCAAGAACATTAGTTCTATCTTAGTTACCATCACAACTAGGCTAGTGGACATCAAAGCCAACATTTATTGCCACAAATATCCATGCTAGTCTGGTTGACATCAAAGCCAACATTTATTATGACAAACATCCATGCTAGTCTGTTTGACATCAATGCCAAAACTCTTGCTGTCACTAATAATCAAACACGGGTAGTTGTCCAACACATCTCCCAGCAGGAAATTTGACATGAATTCCAACACACTTGCTACCAGCAGCCATCTAGGCAATGCCAGTTGTCCAACAAAGGTAAGCACATTGTGTATACAAAATTATTTTGCTCTATAATGTAATGTAGCGAACCACAAAGTTTGATATTTTTGTTGACCTTGACTTGTCATCCATTTGAGGGTGGGACATAATATTTTAGACTAAAAATTGAAAATGCTATTCTTGAATGTTGCGCCTTTATTTTCTCTTATTTATTTATTTTTAAATTTTTTTTTTTTATTACAAATATTTTATGTTAAACTTATAGAAAAATGGAATGTTAAATTTGTAGTGGACAAGATTTTAGTTTTTTCGATGAAATCTTATGAGCTGCTTTTCGTTAAATTTGAATTTAAAAATTACAAGCTCTGTATGGAAAAAATTGCAATTGGAAATCCATTTTCTAAAATTGGGAATTAAAGAATTAAGTGTTTATATGTACTCGGAAAATTTTCAAATTAGGGATAAGGAGTCTATGTGCTCAGGAAAAATTGGAAAAATCCAATTTCATGTCTAAGCCTTTTTTGGCAATGTAGAAATAATATATCTAACTCCTTTTCGAAACCTAGTGATATTATATAATTTATAAATGTATACATTATATTATAAATTATAGCTGAATTGTGGGTTCATGTTGTTTATAATATATTATGATATTGTTGTTTCATATTGTTTTATTATGGATTTTTGAATGTACAAATAATTTTTAATATGGATTTTTAAATGTATAACTAGTTTCTATTAGAATTTTTATTATAAGTGTGGTAGCTACATAAGTCTATTCTACGTGTTCCTCCTCCTCTTGCATACATCCCCATTTCGCACAAACAAATTCAAATGTCTTTTTGAAAGCTCTATAATGCACAATATCACCACTATTTTTCAAGTGACACGATGAATAGATGACAATGTTGTTCTTTACATTGTGGAAGGTGATGAAAGTTAATTATGAAATTCCATTATAACGTTCAAATAAATATATAATAATTATGATACATAAATAAATTGTGCTAAATAATAACAATGAAACCAAATTTTAGTCTTTTATAAAGGAAAAAGGGATGGAATTTATAATGAGATAAAAAGTTAAAATGAATAGGTTAATGTATAAAATGAAATAAGAGGTATTCTAGCCATCTTGCCGGGAGATATTTGTTCACTTTATAAGGATAAAAAATTCTTTGCGATTATTGTTGGTACTTTGCCTTGTTATATCTCTAAGTACAAAATTTGATATTTTCATTGATCTTGATTTTTCATCCATTTGAGGGTGGGATACATTATTTTAGACTATGATTTTTTAATGTTATTCTTGAATGTTGCAACTTTATTTTCCTTTATTTGTTTATTTTTTAATCTTTTGTTTCACTGATAATTTAAGTTAACCTCAGAGAAAAATGGAATGTTAATATTGTACAGACACATTTTTTATTTTTTCATTGAAATCTCATAAGCTATTTTTCCTTAAAATAGAATTTATAAATTTCAAGTTTTGTATGGAAAAAAATTGGATTTGTGAATCCAATTTTTGAAATTGGGGATTAAAGAATCAAAATGTCATTCTGAATTTTTTTCAAATTGAGGATAAGTAGTCTATATCAACAACAAAATTCACAAAAAGCAAATTTTTTATCTAACTCTTTTTTGGCAATCCAACAATATGATATCTAACTATTTTTGTGAACCCTCGGATATTATATAATTTATGGATGTATATTTTATATTATAATTCTTAGTGAAATTGTGGTTTCATATGGTTTATAATTTGTTATGATATTGTGGTTTCATGTTGTTTTGTTATGGATTTTTGAATGTATAAATAGTTTCTATTATGGATTCTTGAATGTGTAATTTATTTTTTCTATGGATTTTTGGATATATAGATAGGTTTAAAGTTTAATGAAATTTTTAATGTATAAATAGTCTTTTTTGGATTTTTGAATGTATAAATTTTTAATAGATTTTAAATGTATAAATAGTTTTTATAATAGTTTTTACTATAGGTCTAGAAACTTGTTCTTACATGTTCCTCTTTCCTCACATTACCCCACTTCCACACACAGATAAAAAATGGTTGTGAACGGAAAAGGGACGATTTGAATGTCCCATCAAAAGCTCTTTCACATGGAAGATCACCATTGTTTTTCAAGTCGTATGCTGAACACATGGTGTTTTCTTATTAATACCATGGAAGGTGATGAATCTTGGTTGTGAAATGCTACTCTAACGTTGAAATATATATTATATATATATATATATTATATAATAATATATATATATATTAATTAATTAATAGTAATGAATATATAATAATAATATACTAATAGTAAATGATGATGAAATAAAAATTATTTTTTTATAATTAATCTTTGATAAATAGCACATGAGCATATGGATTTTTTTAAATGAAAGGAAAAAGGGATGGACCTTATAATGTAAGATAAATTTGATAAAATATAGATGGACTCTATATACAAAGTTCTTTGGCTCCTTAAGTGAAGTAAAAAATTTCATACTTTGGTTGATGTTGATTTATTGTCTATTTCATAGTGAGACACATTATCTTAGACTAAAAATTTAAAATATTATTCTTGAATGTTATACTTTTATTTTATTATTATTATTATTATTATTATTTATTTATTTTGACTTACATGTTATGCGAAGGTTTCATATGAGATGGTGTGTATTTGAATGATGAAAAACATTTGATTGTTTGAGTTCTTAGTGACTTGGAGTAAAGTGTTGGAGAGGTGAAAAATAATGAGGACATTGTTGGAAATATGTTGTCATTGATGTCAATAGACAACAACAGGTCACACAAATGTCAAAAATATGTCTAATGGAGTTACAAGTTCTAGGCACAAGAAGAAGGGTCAAGATGAAGAATGATGCAGAGAGTTTGAAACCATTTTTCAGGCAATAGATGAGCTCAAAGGCCACATCAGAAGTGCTCTAAAATTCCAACGATACATAGAAGTCTGCAAATGGTTACCTGAATCAAGAGATAGAGGCAGTCAAAGTTGAGCCAGCAAAATTCAAAATCCCAAAACCTCAAAAGGCCTGAAACGCTAGAAGGTCAGAATCTCGAAACTCTTTATAAAATGAATTCCCAAAAGATCTAGGCATTGGGGCATTCGGGTTCCAACTTAGTAGAGCGTAAGTGTTAGGCGGGGAATACCCAAAAGGTGAAAGATCCAATACTGGAAGGATTCAGGTGAAGGGGGCCATCAAGGAAACACTATTATCGACGAAGAGGAGTGGCCAAGTGGCACTAGGCCTACCCCAGAAGCTCTGAAGTCCAGAAGACCAAAACAACAATAAGCTAGAGTAGTAAATCTGGAAGTCCTGAACCCTATAAGAATTTATTAATTCATAAGGGGCGACGAGGTAGAGAGCTAGTAGGGGATGTCAACTAACCAAACCCGTAACAATGATTTTGCTAACACATAACGGAGAAGTATTACACAATGATCCATGCTTAGAAACCTGGTATCCCGTAACTTTTTAGAATTCGAATTACTAAAAAACGTTGGGATTGAGGGCTACAAGCATCAAAAGCGGAAACATGTAACATTACCCATAGAACCATTTACAAAGGAAATTTCTTGCAAAACCAAGGATCAAGGGACCCTTTCTTTCTCCTTCGACAAGACATGTGGCAAAATATTATTGGTAATAAGTGACGTTAGCAACCACCCATTGGGTGGTGGACAAGTGACAAGTAGTTTTGGTGTTTTTGGGTACCCAAAAGGCCCATATATGAGTGACACATGGACCAATCACAAGTCAACACATGGCATGGATGACATCAGCGGGACGTCACCCTAACAAAATATCCTGAAGGGTGAGAACTGCACAAGTGCATGACATTCAATCAGAATCAATAGCACAAATCAACTCTCGACTAATCTAGTCATGAGAGACAACATGAAGGTTGTCGAACATTAACAAACAAGGAGGTCTTGGAAGGGGGTTTCACAAAATGTGATCTATGGTTCATAGTTATTCTGGGGGTAGTCTCCTTGATTTCAAAAACCACTAAGGGTGGTTCTGAGAGTGGTGAAAACCATAAGCAATTTTCTCAAAGGTGTGGGACAAGTCAGCATGGACACTTATGAAGTGGAAACCAATCGAAGAAGACCTAAGAAAGCACAAGTCATGGCAGAGGAGTAAAGGTGGGCCATGCCCAGAAGCCCAGATCTCGTAACTTCTTAAGAATTAAATTTAGAAAAGTGTTAGGATCAAGGTCTTTGAGCATTAACGCCAACATCCAGTTTGTGCATAGAATGAAGATCAAAGGCACAAAGCCATTAACACAGGAAATAAGCCCCCGAGAGGCCTTAAACATGCTTAGCACCTAATGGGTCTAGCCAATGGTTATGAGACTCGGTCCTATGGTAGGAAAACCAACAAGCGCCATAGAAAAAGGAGCATTTAATTTTATAAAAAGAAAAGGACCATGGAGATGTGTTTGGTAGTGCAACTACTTTTAGCAGTAGAAGCATGTTAAAAGGCCTTGAGTCCTCGCATGGTTCCATGAGTTGGAAACATTATTTGGTAGGAATGACTTGGAGTGCCAAGAGAAGAAAAAACATTTAAGAGGTAGATCTATAGTCTTGATTTTAACATGATTACCTGTTAAGAGGCAGTTTTGGTGACCTATCCGTTAAGAGGCATTTTTGGAAGTTTTGGTCAGATTTGGAGAATCACTAACTTTAGTAAACCTCAGGTAAATTCTCTTAAAAACTACAATGATAAAATAACTGGAAAACAACAGTTTCACTCAGATATTGAGCTTGAAACTGTATATCAGAGATTGAAAACTTGATTAACACAGTGAGATGACTAACTTGAACAAGGCAAATGAAAAAATATTGATTCATGCAAAAATTCAAGAAAATATAAAGAAGACAAAATTAACAAAAGGAAAACTTTAAAAGCAGGCCTGATCAAGCAGAAGATACATAATGTTTTTTTTAGACAAAGCTTCTGGTGCAATGAGATGTTGGTATGGTGATGTTGTCGTAGGTTATTTTTGAGTGGTGATTGAAGTAAAAATATTTTTGAAATCAGAGAAGGCATTCGTGGCTCTAGTACAATAATGGATGAAAAATGCACCATTGAGTGTCTAGCTGTTAATTTTTAATAGAATTACATTGTTCTTTTCTTTGATAATTTCATTCATCATTAATATATTAAGTTCACCCCATATCATCATTACATTATTCAGATCGACACCATTATACATCATCATATGCAATTACATAGAAAGAAACAACATCACCATCATAATCAATGCAGCGAAACATAAAAGGAACATTAGAAGTAAGCATGCACACATATAGAGACATCGAGATTGGTCCGAGACCAAGGCAAATCCCACTATGGGGAAAACCCTTGCAAATCTTCTTCTTCTTAGATCGTCATCAAATGATACAACAAAAGAGAGTACAATGATCCATAACTTTATCTATGCAGCAAAAAAATAATGATATCTCTTAAACATATCTAATCATGGTAGGAATAAAAACACTCACACTAACGATTGTAATCTACTGTCACAAACTGATGTCAACTGTTATATACTATTATCACTGTGTTGAACACTGCTGAGCATTGTTGTCACTATCAATGAGCCTAATACATATGTTTGCAAGAGTTACTAAGAAATCAGATATACAAATATACAAATATGTATAATAGTAGAGAGAAATCCAAATCTACCAAATCACTGAAATCAATTAAAGCCAAGATTTCAAACCCTAGATCTGAACTCTAGTCACTTTCATCAAAATTGTCTGTGTGTGACCGAAACTCCCTAATCGCTCTCTTGGATACTGTGTGAGGGTGGTTGTGACTGATCGATCGTTCTCTAGAATACTATGTGCGTGTGACCAGGGTGAAACACACCTAAAACCCTTCATATCTCCCTTAAATTTATTATGCATGTGTCCTAGATAGCCTGGTCACTCTCAGGACCACTCTATGTGAGCGACTGGGGACCGATACCTCCAGATCTACCTTTGAAGCCATAGTCTCTCCCATAAGCCTATGTGTCAGCATCCAAGGATCTCTAATCACTCTCATAGGCTTGTGTGCCAATGTAAAGGGACCAAAATTCCCTGATCTATGCTAGCATTTGAGATCCAGGAAACCCTAACCTAGAGAAAACCTTTCGCCTGTGATTTTAGACCCTTGTGTGAACTCCTTCCATCGGACCTATGTGAACCAATACAAAAGAGAAGATAAGATTTTTCCAAATGATATTGAGCTATATTCTATTTATAGGCTTTCCTGAGGCTTCACTTGGGGTTAAGATTGACCCAAGCAGTTACTCATGTGGTTAGGGCCGACCCATTCCATAATACATGTATGAATAAAATAATTCATAAATCAACTTCTGCTTGACCAAATTGGGTGATCTTTAGGTAGATTTTGGTCCTCTCAAAAAGAGGAATCCAATGAAATCATTATCTTAGTCATTCGAGTTATCCAAGGAAGAATTTTACCGTAGTTGAAAAAATTAACACTAGTAAGTTGTAGCTTGCAGATTAGGGGTTTGTGCTTCTTCCACTGGTTGTTGTTAAATAGTTGGGGTTGTAGCTCCATTTAGTTGTAGCTGATAAATTAGGGAGTTTTAGCTTCCTACTATTTGTAGGTAGAGAATTGTAACAACAATTTGTAGCTTTCTCTATGAATGAATTGAAGAGCATTTTTGAAAATTTACTTGTTCTATGTGTGTTCCATTGAGACTATTGATTCATGTCATGCTTATTTAAATTAATTTTTGAATTATTTTATGGTGTCCAATATTTTTGCGAGGTTACTTCAAATTATTTTAATAGCTGGAAGAAAGATCAAGGACCATGGCAAACTAGGAAGGAGGTTTTACTAACAAGGCACCAATGTTTAATAGAACAAACTATGAGTTTTGGAAAATAAGGATGAAGAGATACATTCAATCACTTGGAGCTGATGTGTGGGATTTTTTGAAAGAGTCATATCAAAGGCCTCCATCTATGCTTGCCAAAGATCAAAATTTGGAATTCACATGAAATGCTAAAGCAGTAAATGCCCTACTTGTTGTCTTACCTGAATCAGGACTTGTCAAAGTAATGGATTGCACATCTACCAAAGCTATCTAGGACAAGATGAGAATTTTTTTATGAGGGAGACAAAAAGGTAGAGAGATAAACTCCAAGGTCATAGGATGCAATTTTAATCTATAAGTAAGCATGACCATGAAGATATTGAAAAATATTTTTTTAGAGTTGATGAAGTTGTGAACACCATAAGAGGGTTTGATGAGAAGCTAGATGAATATACGGTAGTTCAAAAAGTTTTAAGATGTATTCTTGAGAATTTTAACCCCAATGTTTCAACCATTGAAGAAACGACTAATCTAAGCACTCTCACTTTAGATCAAATTCTTGGAATACTCACTACCTATGAGATGAGAATTTCTAAAGAAAAATCTACAGTCAAAGAATCAATGTTTAAAGAAGAAAATAAGTGTAAGGATGAGCATGATGACTCATGTTATGAATCAGATGAAGAAGAAACCAAATTATTGAGAAAGTTCAAGTGAGGATCAGGAAATTATAAAGGCAAGTTACCATTTAAATGCTTTAATTGTGGAAGAGTTGGTCATTATGCATAAAAGTGTCCTAAAAATAAGAAGAAGGATTACGATCCTAAAGAAAATTCAAACAAGGTTCAAAAGGACATAAAGAAGACTAAGAAAATAGGTTTTAAGTTTCAAGAAGAGATCTCCTTGGAAAGTGAACCTAGCCAATCCTTAAATGAGGACAAAGATGATGAGAGCCCTAAAGAATTTATGTTGATGGGAATAGAAAATATGAAAGTTGAGGCTATTAATTCTAATGATGAAGAAGGCCAAGTAGACCTTAAAGAAGGACAAGTAAGTGCTCTTGATGAAATAGAAAGGTTGAGGAAGAAAAACAATGTCCTGAAGGAGTCTTTGACAAAAGGAAAGGTTGAGACTGTAGATCCATTACTCTTGAAAATAGAAGAAGGTAAGACAATTCAAGAATCCATGAAATAACAATTAAATGAAAAGGTTCAAGCATGTGAGAATCTATAAGGAGACACCTTGTTGCTGAGGAAGGAGTTGGGGAAGGCTAAAAAAAAAACTCTATTTTAATCAGGAATTTAGTAAAGGAATGAAGGATCTAAATGAGATATTGAAGGCTCAACATGTCTCTAAAGATTGCAGCGGTCTTGGCTTTGAAGTGGAGTCCAATGCAACAACTGAATTAAAATGTAGAAAGGAAATTCCCATTGTTCTAGAAGCTAAAGAGGGCCTGCGCAATAGCAAAAGAAGAAAGTTGGCCAAGCAAATCAAACTTCCTATAATTTAGACCAGTGTGGAAGACAACCTTCCAAGTACAATGATATTTTCCTAGGGCATTTTTTCTCATGCACTAACTATGGCCACAAAGCAACAAATTTTAAAGTCAATATTTCTTACAAGAAGCTCATATTCAAAAGAATGTTTCAGTAAAGGAAAACCAGACCCAGGTACAATAATACTTTTTCTCCTTTGAATTATCAGGTACAATTTTTTAAGTGTCAAAATTTTGGGCATATAGAAGTCAATGGCGGGTTTAAGGAAATGAATACAGAGCTAGTAATGGTGAAAATTGAACAAAAGCCCAAATTCTAGAAAGAAAAGGATAAATCAAAGCAATGTGGCATTGCTTTCTATGGTTAGAACGGTGGGAGCCATTAGTTTGTGGGTAGTGTTGAGAATTGGGTAGGGAAAAGATTAATTCAAATTCTCTTACTTGATCACTACTTGTGTAAATCTTCTAGTATTATCATTGTCATTTATGAATATTTATGTGAAATACATCAAATAGAAATAAAAAACAATAAGACTAGTGAAACAATGATTAGGCTTCAAGCTAGAGCTAAAACCTCTCCCTCTTGGAGAGGAAAACCTGAAAGCAATTCTTCTTATGTATTTTCAAGTGACAAGTACCATTACCAAGACACTGGCCCTTAACTTCAGTATACCTTCAAAACCTTGTCACTTTCCTTTGTTACCCTTCTCAACCTCTTCTAATTCGATCCTTCTTTTCTGCAATATATTGTACTTGTTCCTTCGACTATGCTTAGAGAAAATCACTCTCTATTTCGGTAGCCATAAATAAGGTACTCTTTCTCGTCTCTCTTCAATATATTGTCAATACTTTTCCACACCCTTTAAGTTACACCTTGAATCCAAGGCTGAGCTCTATAAGAGCCTCAGATATTTAGTTTCGGATCACAATTCCCTTTTTAAGTAGATTCCTCCTTCGCATTACTGTCTTCAAACTTAGCTTAGAAAGTAATTCCTTTCTTCGCAATTTTTCAAATAATTGAAATCGGTGGATGAGAACCAAAAAAATGGTATATTTATCCTTCTTTCCTTCATTGTCTTCCTCTACTATTTCATTATTTTTGTGGTCCTTAAATAGCACTGTAATCACAGAAGTTCTCTGAACTACATGGTGCCAAATGATGCCGCAATCCATCTATATATAGAGATAGTCTTACTGCTTCTAGGCCAACATGACCTTTTTCTAGGAAGCCGACTTGAACAAGTGTGTAGACCGACATGAATATGGTAGGATATTTCAACGTGTATTGAGCCATCTTCAAGGAGAAATATGAAAAAGTTTTGAGGCATACTTTTGCATCAATAATTCGTCCTTTGAGTGTATATTCACTTCATATACATGACTTCTTTAATGGCAAGATGACAAATCCATAAAGACTTCAAGAATAAGTCTTTGACCACTAATTAAAAAACTCCTTGCTCATGAAACCCATGAGAAAAGTGTTACAAAAATACATTTTATTATCTTTGTCTTATTCATTACATAAATTCATAATTACAAGTCATTATGAATACCGAACCTACTTACATTATATAACACTCCTTCTTAACTACAGAGGTATTCATAATGGTACATGGTCACCCTCAATCTGAAGAATCTCATAAGAAGAATCGGATTGGTAAATCAATATGTATAGCATCATATCAATCAACATTGTCATAGTGCAAGGCTTTTCAGACTAACAACTCCATCTCTCTATGATACCATGAGCTACAATGCTGGCTAGACCAATGATTTATAGACACCTTCATCATTGTCTCTCAAGGTACATACCCACCTGGGTGTTCACTAAGTATGACCTTCTAGGAATATTCTTATCTTGGGTTCCCAACCCTCAAAGAATATCAATCCTCTTGCCTACTCTTATCTTAGATTCCCTACACATCCTCAAAGAGTATGAGATGCCAGATGATCACTTAATCCTCCCATTCTTTCTTCCCAAGTGAATACAAGAATTTTGTGTCTATCATGTTTCTACATTTCCATTCATGGCCTTCATCTAGACTTACGGTTGTTATTCCTAGTCTAGTGCATGACATATGAAATGAAAAACGTAATTGTCACTCCTTCGTAATAAGGGGTGATCTAATTCAAACTCCCTCTTGATCAGGGACTTGCCAGAGCTCCCTCTTAGCTAGGGAATCTTTAATACATCAACACCTTCTTCTTCGTGGGTTCTTCAGCTGCTTAATCAACTTCTCTCCTTGATGTTATGAAATTTAGTTGAGATTCTCCCTTGTAGGGAAACAACCATCGATCACTTTCCTTCTTATTATGTCGCGTCATTCCTTTATTCATGGAAAGTGGCATTCTTGGCATACATCTGGAACTTTCTTCATATGGCTACTTCTTTTCTCTCCATACTTCTTTTAGGTGTTTCCATCCATCGCATTAATGCTGGTTGTACTTGTACTTACAAGTCTTGTTCTAGTAGCCCTACATGAACTATTCCAGATATTATTCAAGAAATCAAAAAATCACATTAAATTAAATCATACCTTACGAGATGGCTCTTCATCATGAAATATTCTTGTAGGTATTAGCATCTTGCACACTTATTGGCATATCTCCCAAAGATATCCATTTTCAAGGGTCTTCATCTTTTTCATACTTCCATCAAACACTTTATATCTTTTTGGGAGATTTCTTAGTCAAATATTCTTGGTCTTTTGGATGTTGATTGCCTTCATCATGGTTGCATATCTCACAATCTCTTCCTTCCTTACAAATTCCATTTCCCAGAGATTTTAATCAGAGTTTCTTAGTCAACTACCTCATATTTCATATGAGGACATATTATGTTGATTTCATCTAGTGTGATTTATGCCTTCCTACATTCTTTCAGAGGAGAAGATCCTTTTTCTCTTGATCATGCTTCTCAAGATAGAAGTAATGATCCATTGTTACCTACAACCATATGACATGACATTATAATATTAAATACAAGCATAAATACCTCATTTTACCTTTAGGTCATCTAGGCTTCTTCCAACAGCTTCCTTGATTGAAGAGATCTTCAATCCCTTGATCTTCTTCATGTCATCACACCATTATCCCATAAAATACATAAGTTGGAGTTCCTGATGAAACACTTGCTTCCTCTATATATTAGTGAACCCTCTGAAGAGGATTCCATCAAAGAACCTTGAGGATCTTGCACATCCTCATCTGTCAGATTTTTCTTGATGTATGATGAGCCTTGTCCTGGATGACATCTTACTTTCCTTTAATGTTCAATGAGATTCCCAAGAGCTGTATCCTTCATGTTTCACTGCCATGGATTTTTTTCCTTTTTTTCCTTCATGATTTCCATGGTGTTGTCACGAGCTCTTCCTTATAATGATTTGATGATGCCATGATGCATCTTATTATCATTATCATATCTTCTAACACAAGATATAGGAGCTTATGATAGGATCCTTTTTTGAGGGTTACTATCTTACTCACATGAGAGATTTGATACTCCCTATTTTCTTTGCCCTTTTCTTTAGCTTCCTCAATCTTTCTAGTGATATGAGCTTTCTTTCCATATAACATTGAATCTTAACTATATTCTTCTTTTCTTCTTTTTCCTTTCTGAAAATGTTTGAGTGTTTTAACCTTCAACACTTTTGTCCTCAACTTTTCTTTTTCCATCTAGCATAGAAACCACAAGTTGTCGAATGAGACAACACTCTTTTCCCATGGAAATTTGTTACCTTTATTATTAGTTAATGATGATTATCTTCTTATCATCTCTCCAAATATCATAGTTGATATTTTATGAAGATATCCCTTCATTATTCAATACCTTCAATATGACTAGCTTCATTGCATCATATTTCTCTTTGATGTCTCCAATATTAATTTTTGATAGAACCTTAAGAGTCCCTTCCTATGAAATCAAAGGAGACCGTTTTTATTGATATTCTCAATGACTTCTCTTATCGTTGAGGACCATGACTATCCTCCTTATTTCATGCAAGGACCTCAGGTTACCTAACTAGCATATCGATTTCCTTGCAAAATGAAGTCATTTAAACCAAGGATTGATAATAAACATGAAAGAAACTTACTTGGCATGTGAAGAGGATATCTTCACCTTGATGCTTCCTTGAATGAGATCCTTTCTTGAGTTGCTTAGCATGACACAACTGAAATCCTTTTACAAGACTTCCTTTGAGAACTTCTTGCACTGTCCAAAACCAAGCACCATAGCATAATTATGACATACCAAAACTGCTTCAGACTATATGTTATTGAGATCATTTGAGCCTTGATATATTTTGACTCCTCATACATCTAATTCTTATGATCATTGATATGGCATATGATATCGATCATCTTATGGTACTGTCATATAAGTCGAACCAATCATTGTTTGAGATCAATTGCAATAAAGTATCGATGGCAAGGTGAATTATGAGATTACTCTTGACATCAAGCAACATCGTGTGAAAATTACTATGAAATATTATCGTTGTTCCAGACTTCTTATTACAGAGGTTATAACATTTCCGAATGACACCTATACAGTGAAGCATTTTCACTGTAGTATCACCGAACATTTACCCATCTTCTTGACCGAGGTTCATATCATTGTGTTAGCACTAAATACTTGCTACACTGAAACTTCATTACTGCATTATCACTTTGATCTTCTTACTATGAAACCTTCTCACTGTGGTGTCAATGAAACTTCACCAATGTAGTGGGACCAAACTGAAGTAGTACCAAAACTTTGAGACAGTGGAAACACCAAAATAATCAAAGTTCTTCCCTGTAATTCCACTGAAACATAATTTATGATATCACAGCAATATTCTTGTGAAAACCAAGCTTTTATTGCATCACTGAAAATATTCTCTTTGAATTTTTGTCTGAACTTATCTCTCTGAGATCATCGAACTAGAAGTAGCATAGAGATATAGTGTTGAAACATTCATTGTGGTGACTTCAATCTTTCACCCAAGAGATGACCAACCCTTAGGTGTCACTGAGATGCCCTTGACTATAATCATAGCTCTGATACCATGTGGAGAATTGGGTAGGGAAAAGATTATTTCGAATTCTCTTACATTACTACTACTTGTGTAACTCTTTCGGTATTATCATTGTCCTTTATTATTATTTATGCACAATACATCAAAAAGAAATAAAAAAAATAAGAGTGGTCACACAATGATTAGGATTCAAGTCACAGCTAAAACCTCTCCCTCTTGGAGTAGAAAACCTGAAAATAATTCTTCATATGTATTTTAAATTGACAAGTACCATTACCAAGACACTGAACCTTCACTTAAGTATGCCTTCAAAACCATGTCACTTTCCATTGTTACCCTTCTCGGCCTCTCCTAATTCGATCCTTCTTTTCTGCATTGTATTGTACTTGTTCCTTCGACTGTGCTTAGAGAAACTCGACCTTTATTTAGGTAGACCTAAACAAGGTACTCTTTCTTGACTCTCTTCAATAAACTGCCAATACTTTTCTGCACCCTTTAAGTTACACCTTGAATCCAAGGGTGAGCTCTATAAGTGCCTTAGCTCTTTAGTATTGGATCACATTTCCCTTTTTGAGTAGATTCGTCCTTCACATTCCTATCTTCAGACTTAGCTCAGAAATAAATTCCTTTCTTCGCACTTTTTCACATAATTAAACTCGGTGGATGAGAACCAAAACAATGGTATATCCTTCTTTCCTTCGTTGTCTTCCTCTATTATTTTGTTCTTTTTGTGGTTGTTCAATAGAACTGTAATCACAAAACTTCTTTGACTTCATTGTGCCAAATGATTCCATAGTCCATCTATATATAGTGACAGTCTTACTGCTTCTAGGCCGACATGACCTTTTTCCAGGAAGCCAACTTGAACAAGTGTGTAGGGTGACATGAATAAGGTAGGATCTTCAACGTGTATTGAGCCATCTTCAAGGAACAATATGAAAAAGTTTTGAGGCATACTTTTACATCAATAATTCGTCCTTTGAGTGTAACATCACTTCATATAAATGACTTCTTTAATGACAACATGACAAATCCCTAAAGACTTCAAGAAGAAGTCTTTGACCTATAGTAGAAAAACCCCTTTCTCATGAAACCCATGAGACAAGTATTACAAAAATACATTTTATTATATTTGTCTTCTTCATTACATAAATTCATAATTACAAGTCATTATGAATACCAAACCTAGTTACATTCTACAACAGGTAGTGGATGTTCCAGGCATATGTCAAGAGACAAAAACAATTTTTTGACACTGAAACCAGTTGACAAAGGTAATGTGACTTTTGCGAAAATTCTCCTAGAAAAATAATTGTGAAAGGAGTGGTTAGTCTATCAAATGGAAAAGGTAAGGCCAAATTTGTTTAATATGTTGATGGGTTGAAGCATAAACTGCTTAGTGTATCTAAGATGTGTGATCAAATCTATGATGTGATTTTTAAAGATAAAAATTATTAAATTAAGTCCATAGGTACAAGTGAGATAGTTGTTGTGGTTGTAATAACATACAATAATGTCTATGTGCTCAAAGAGAAGATAAAAAGGTGCTTCTTATCAAAGCTAGATGAGATTTGTTTATGCCACAAAAGGCTAAGACATCTAGTCTTCAATCAGATAGTCAAGCTAAGAAAGAAGAACATTGTCAAGGATTTTGTCAAGCTTTCAAAACTAGAGAACACAATTTGTAAATATATCCAATTGGGAAACCAAGATCGAATTCCATTCACTTAAAAGGAGAACTCATCATCAAAGCCATTACAATTGGTACACACATATCTATGTGAACCGTCTAGAATGTAGTCATCCATAGGTAAATTATATTTTTTATGCAAATAATAGATGATTTCAGCAGGATGATATGGGGTACCTTCCTCGGAGAGAAATATGAAGCTTTTGACAAATTAAAAGAGTTCAAATCTATGGTAGAGAATGAAACTGATTGAAAAATCAAAAGCATAAGGGTTGAAAATGGAATGAGACTTCAAAAGAATTTGATGAATTTTGTAAAAAGAATGGCATCAAGAGGAAGTTTACAATAGCATAGACTGCCCAACAAAATGGTGTAGTGAAAAGATAAAACAAATCAGTACAACAGTTAGCCAAAGAAATGATGACTGAAAGGAATGTTCAACAGAGGTTTTGGGCATAAGTTATTCATGTAAGAGTATGTATTCTCAACAAATCTCATTTCATATCCAATAGTGAAAAAACACCCTATCAGTTGTGGTATGGAAGACCTACATTAGTCAAACACTTCAGAGTTTTTGGTAGCAAAATCTACCTAGAGAGAAATTATGAAAAACTTGGCAAGTTCAATGCTAAAGCACATGAAGGAATTTTTCTAGGATACTCACACAATAGAAAAGGATATAGATGCTAAAATAATGTCACAAAGAGTATCATCAAATGTATTGATGTAAATATGATCCAGGTGGATATTGGTGGCCACCTGTCAAGTCCACCTGGACCCCCACCTCAACATTTTCAGTTTCCTTAATTATAGCGCAGTTTACTATTTTTAGCAGTTTTTCGGGTCCTGAACTTCCGGAGCCTTTTTGAAGCCCTAAACGACGTTTTTTGGGAAATCTTGCTCCATGTTTTTTTGATAAAAAATCGTCTTTCCCGTCGTAGTCCTCGGAGAGATCTTTCCAACGGGCTATCATGCGCGTCAAACAGAGATCGTATGCCAAAGTTACGACCCCGGGAAGTTGATGTACCAATTTACCCAAACGGGGCTCATAGTTTGGCGTTTCATCTTCTAGGGTTAGGTTTTGGAATGTTTTCCATTGTTTCTCAACAATAAATAGGCCTTCGAGCCTCATTGTAAGATAGTTCAGAGGCATGTAGCCACACATCTCTTCTCAGAGATAAGCTTCCATCGCCCTAGCTGGTTTATTTCTATTTCC
>APFE031594112.1:0-22842 GCA_000404065.3 Pinus taeda | reverse complement strand
GTATGTCTACTACAATCTTCGATTGTGGGTGAGGCAACTGGAGAAGACACCTGATGTGGATGCCATCTCATTGGATGGGATTGACACCACTGCTGCATGGAGGGTCGAGGACGAGAGGCCTCTCATGGAGTCTGCTGAAGATTGGTTAGGGCAGGATGTTGTGGAGGGGGAGGAGGAGCAGGAGCAGGTGGAGGAGCAGGGGGAGGAGGAGGAGGAGGAGGAGGAACAGGAGGAGGAGGTGACACCGCCTGCCCGGGCTACTGCCACCAGTAGAGGACGTGGTCTACCTCCTGTACCTCCTATTTCTAGTTCTTCAGCTAGTAGAGCACATCAGACTCCACTGCCCTCTCCACCAGCACAGGCACCAACATCTACATCGAGAGGGAAAGGGAAAGCTATTGCATTTTCTCGCAAGAGGGGCAGAGGAAATCAATAGGATTAGACTTTCATTTTATTGTATATGACATTATGACATGATGAGATACATTATCATATTTTTTGTTGATATTTTGAGGCTGAGTTGGGACTCAGGAGTCAGTACTTACTATTCAGGACATGATTCAATGTTATGTGTGATTTTAGCGCTAGAAATGATATTAAACATCTTATATATTAGTTTTTTTATCATATTTATGTGTCAATGTATTTATTTTATGTTCTAGATGGTTTAGATATTAAAAAAATTGAAAAAATTGAAAAAAAATGAATATTTTTGTTCCAAACGTTTTTTTCCCGCTTTTTTCCGCTTTATTCCCGATTTTTCCGCATTTTTCCGCTTCATTCCCTGCGCTGATTTAATCCCGCTCGCGCTTTTAGCAACATTGGTTTGTACAGGTCCAAAATTGCAAGGTTCGAAGCTCGCACGTGTGATCTAGGGTTTTAATTTGTAGCTGTAGGGTTGTTGCAAGGAATTTTTAGTTGCAACCACAAGCACACATGCTTATTCTTGCGGTTGGAGGGTTTCAATTGCACACACATACCCTTTCTGTGAACTGGAAATTAGGGTTTTATTTCAAGAGTTGACCGCAAAATTTGACAGTTGACCGCAAATATTGACAATTGACCACAAGCTTTTGAATTAGGGTTCTTTTTGTTGGATAGTTTTGTGGTTGAAGATATGGATCATTTTACTCTCTCTTTGCTGAAATGTTAAATGACAATCTAATATGAAGAAGAATTTGAAGGGGTTTTCCCCCTTGTGAGGTTTTGCCTTGGTCTCCGACCAATCCTTGTGTCTCTATGTGTGAATGATTTTCTTTTGTTGTTCCTTTCTGTTCTGCTGCGTTGATGATGATATTGTTCTTTCTATATAATTGCATGTGTTGCTGAATAGTGTTATGATGCTATGGGGTGACTTAAGTGAGTAAAATAATGAAATGCAATTATCTAAAGCAAAGAACAATATAGCCCTAAGAAAAATCAACATGGTATCAGAGTTGGGTTGAAGAAAAGTCATTGAGATCACCCCTACGAAGACATCATTGATGATAGCAAGAGAAGATGGAAGAGACCTTTAAGAATGCTAGGGTTTGAAGGAAACCCTAGGCAATTTGGTTATTAGGATTTGATGGATATCATGAGGTTAGGGTTTGGAAGTAACCTTGGGATAAGATAATGGCTTGGGTTTTTGTAGTTTTGAAACCCTAGCATGATCAAGTTGTTCTAGCACTTGCGTCACATTTAATGTAACCCTAGTTGGGCTAGTCTCAATTAGGCCTGATCGTTGATGAAGTCAATGAAGGAAAGGCTAGTTCAAGAATATGATCAGCTCTCATCAAAGATAAGTACCTTTTAGATTTATATTACTTCTTTATGATTCTATTCTTGTTTAGGATTATTGATTTAATTATTGCTTCTTGCATATTTGAGCATGTGGATTCTTCTAACCTCTTGATGAGATATGATATGCAGATCCTTCTTGAGGATCATCTAAGTTGCAGGAAAAGAAAGCTAGTGCAGGAAGAGAAGAGTGAGTGGAAAGTTGACAAAGTGCTACAACTGCCAATGACAAATTAGTGTTACAAACTGCAAAGTTACATGAATATTACAAGGTATGTATAATACATTATTAGCTGCAATATTGGATGGCAAGGTAAATCTTAAGGTATAATGAATGACTCATGCATGCATATGAAAGCAAGTTTTATTTCTGGTACATGTGATATATTGGTGCCCTTGATATTTGGCAAGACATGGTGGATTTCTTGATTTTATAAAGTTGACTAGAAATATTGATTTTGACATATGGTAACTTGATACTATTGTTAATGCTTATGATAAGCATGATGAAAGTGTGACAATAAGATTGATACTCTTGTTGATCTTGGTAAGGTTTTGTTAAGCTTAGTTAATCTGACAAGTGGTAAAATTGGATGCCTCGACTTGATGTTGTGATTATGATCCCTGAAATATGAAGACACACTTAAATGACACTAACCCTTGATGAATGTTTGATGACATGTTCATATGTGATGATGAAGCAACTGGTGATGACTTGTTATGATATATGTCTAAGAACCTGATATAGTTTGTGATCTAGCAATTTTGCTGTAACATGACAATATTATGATAGACAGGTTGATGTCGTGAATAATGATGTTGAAGAGGCTTCCCATTCAGAGGGAGAGACTCTTGATGAGATCCCAACGCCTATCAGTATTTGAAAAGAAGACACTTGACTGTTGAAGGAAGAATTCTGGTCATGATTAACCATCTGATATAGTTGAAGAAATTTTGGCAAGTTTTGATCTGAGCAGAGAAGGTTTCTCCTAGTCCAAGCCCCAATTGCTGGGACAAAGGTTTAAGGGTGTAGTTATAAGCTGTCCAATCACGCGGAAGAAGACCTATGGGTGCAGTTAAGCCTGTAGGATACAAAAACTAAAATCGTATGCATGAGACCAGGTGGGCACCAAGAGTATGACTTGTCCTTGTTGTATATGATCATGTGGATGACTTGATGAAGTCTGGTATTGCTTGGCAAATGACAGTTGTTGACATGACAATAGATAAGTGCTATGTTTGTAGAAAGCAATTATATGGTTTGAAGCAAGCTCCCCGAGCCTGGCATGTTTGCATTGTTAGTTACCTAGTGAAGCCTAGAAGCAGTTTTGGTTTGAACCTCTAAGTTGGTCCAAGGTATGCCTTTGATTTTGGTTTTATATGTTGACGATCTATTCTTGGTAGGAAACAAGCCTGTGATGATCAAATTAAGAGGGAGTTGGTCTCTGAGTTTGAGATGAAAGATTGTGAGGATATACTTCTGGAGATATGAGTCTACATGGATACAATGTGTATTGGGCTGAAAATAGAAAAATAACATCTAGTTGTTGCTTTAGCTTGGGATCTATAATGATATCATGGATAAGCAGGAAATAGAAATCTGTATCTTTAAGCATGGTTGAGGTTGAGTACATTGTTGCTAGCATGGCTAGTTGTGGGGCGATTCGGTTAAGGAAGCTCTTTGGAGAGTTGTTTGAGTAGGTTCTAGATATGACAGTGATATGTTATGATAACAAGAGTGGGATTCGATTAGTAGAGAATCCCGTATATAGTTGGGATAGAGATATCTTCATAGATTGAGACAGTGCTGTTGTATGAGACAAACTTAGGCTTGTGGTTGTTGCCTCTGTGAGAGGGAGGATGAATAAGGTATCCTTTTGTGACATATATTTGTTCTAACATAATAATTGATTTGATGTCTTGCATGAATAGGAAAACTGAGGATTACTGCTCTTGGTGATGTATAAGGTTGTGTGATTGAACTCTTCAATGAGTTGGTTACGCTGGTACCGGATATGAGCATCTTGATATGTTTCTGATCTTCATAGAGAGTAGCATGGATTGATGGATGCGACTCTCCTGGGTAAGGGTCTGGGTTGATTGAGGACACTAAGCCAACTCTTCCCCCTTGCCTAAGCTCCCAGGGTGAGGAATTGAGATGTAGGGCTCCTGGGGTTGAGGGATCTCTGGACAATAGGGTATCACCCCTATCTGTCACCCATAGGGTGGAAGATGTTGCTCCCCTATCTTGGTTTAGTAGAGTAAACCCCAGTTAGGCGCGATCCTTACCACTTATGGTAAGTGGCACCCCTCTCAAGCTAGAGATGTAGGTGTTCCACCACTGACTCTTGAAGGTCAACTTGGGAAGATTAGCAGATAATAGGATAAGTGCGATCCTTACCATTTATGGTAGGTATCCCTCCTTTATCACCATGTAGTGGGATATGCACAATCCTTACCTCATAAGGTAAGTGACATACCTCCTATTGTCTATGGTTTTTTGGGTGGTAGCATTGGCTCCCCACTGTCAGAGTTTCCTGAGTCATAGCATTGGCTCCCCGCTTGGCTCCCCATTGGCAAAGTTTCCCGGATTGTAGCATTGGCTCCCTGCTGGTAGAGATTCCCGGGTAGCAACATTGGCTTCCCACTGGCAGTGATTCTGGGTGGTATAACTGGCTCCCCGATGGATAGAGGGTGGTAGATTGGGCTCCCCTCCAATCTCAATTTTTTCTTCTTTTAGATTCGAGAGTGTTCAACATATGAGATGAGCAGGGATGAGCAAAGATGAGCTATGACAACATTTGATGATGACGAGATATTTGTGATGAGACATATGTTGCAGTTGGTAATTTATCCCTAAATGAGAGGGAGTGTTAATTTTTGGTAGCTCGAGGATAAATTCCTTCCTTTGGACAATCTTCCTCATCAAGAAAGACCCCTCCTAGCCCTTGGAAGAATTTAATTTGGTTAAGGAAAAATATATTTTAATATGGAAACCCACATGTGCACAAAGGGGACAAGTTGGCCCAAAAGGAAATTGGACACCCATGGATGGCTATAAATACAAGTCAAGTGACCCTCATTTGGACATCATCACCATCATTCTTCTTTCTTTGGTTTGGCTTGCACAGGTCTAAAGTGGTTCGCGGAGATTGGTTCATATAGGTTCGAAATTGCAGGGCCCGAAGCTCACACGTGTGATCTAGGGTTTTGATTTGCAGCCACAAAGTTGTCACATGGAATTTTCAATTGCAACCGCAAGCACATAGGATTATCTATGCGGTTGGAGGGTTTCAACCGCATAGGATTATCTGTGTGGTTGGAGGGTTTCAACCGCACACACATACATTTGACTGCAAAATTTGACAGTTGATTGTAAATATTGACAGTTGACCACAGGCTTTTGAATCAGGAATTTTTTTTCTAGATAGTTTTGTGGTTGAAGATATGGGTCATTAGACTTTCTCTTTGCTAAAACATTCGATGACAATCTAATAAGAAGAAGAATTTGAAAGGTTTTTCCCCCTTGTGGGGTTTTTCCCTGGTCTCCGACCAATCTTGGTGTCTCTATGTGTGTATTCTTTTCTTCTATTGTTCCTTTATGTTCCATTGCATTGATGATGATATTGTTCTTTCTATATAATTGCATGTGTTGCTGAATAATGTTATGATGCTATGGGGTGAATTAAATGAGTAAAATAATGAAATGCAATTATCTAAAGCAAAGAACAATATAGCCTTTAGAAAAATTAACAGAAGGATCATCAAAGAATCCTATTAGGTGCTCCTAATTGATAGTGAAAGAAAAGGCCCTAGGGGGAGGAATAGTTCCTAAGCTAACCCTTCAATTGATAGGCGTGTGTGATAACTGATATGATTAGGGGTGGACTTCATGAGTTGTGTCATAGTCTTGTACATGGTTATGCAAGATCTTTATCCATGAGTGCCTTTGTAGAGGGAGTGCTTTTGCACTTGAGTTACCCTTTCCTCAACACTGATTTTTCCACCCCTTAATTAGCTTGTTTTGCAGTCTTCATTGATTTATTTTGAATTCCCTTTTAGTATGGACAGTTCATTGCTCATATGGGTTGGAATCTTCTTTTAAGTCCCTTTTACTTTGATAGATCATGATATCCATGGGACTAGGGTGTTGGCCTCACTTGAGGGGTGTAGCTTAAGCTAACCTGGCTTTTTAGTATGATTCATCCCTTTCCTTTATTTTTCATTTTAACATTTGGCACATGCTATTTTATTCTTTCTACAACATCACACTCTTGGCATTTCCAAGCCCCTTCTTCTCATAGAATAAGGCAAATGGGGAACTTGTACGAGCGATTGATGACAACCAACCCAAAAGAAGGGATAATAGAGAAAAGGAATGTAAAATGTAAGTATGGAAGAATATAGTCATGCTATTTTCTATCAAGGCCTCCTACTTGTGCCCCTTTTGGACAATCAAAGAAAAGCCTTAGGGTGGTTATATGTGACTAGAAGGAATTGATTACCACCAAGGTGAAATAAGGCAACATGCATAACTTCTAGGTATCATGATCCATTATCAGACTTCAACCCATGATCCTCACTTAAATGTCTAATACATTAAATGTAAACATTTTGTATGAAACAATGGCTAACATACACTTGTGTGTTGAACCATAATTATCGAATGAGTATGCTAATTAGGTGAATGAGCTGAGCATATGAGGAATAAGAGTCATTTGATGGGTTATTGTATGTGGAGAATGTTGGTTCTCATCTCTATAGTGATCTCTTTTGTGAAGAAATGAAGCTGCTGGTTGGAAATTTGCATCATAGGCGGAAAATTTTCTCTTGGTGCTAACCCATGTATATGGATGGGTAACAAGACCCTAACGTAATTACTACTATTGAGATGGGTAGAGGTGTATGCCAAAATGAGGAATGAGGAGACAGAACATACTCAAGATGACCTCTATCGTGATGGGATGAGGTGACACAAGTTGAGTAGAGGAAGGTTCAAACTTTAACAGTCAATGACAAAGAGGTTGGATGGTCGTTTGAATCGACGATAGAGAAAGGGTAGGCTTGGTTGGATGGCAAAGGCAGGACAATGATGGGTGGGATCAATGACAAAGTAGTGATAGTGGCTTGAGGGCACGAAGGTGGGAAGACGACTTGAGGGTGGAGGACAGTGATGGCATGACAAAGCTAACTCCATCTCATTGACAACTCCATTATGGCGATTGAATGTATTAATCAATACGAATGCATGATCCCGTTGCGACGATTGGTTTATGGGTAAAGGACAACTTGAGGGAATGGATTCAAAATCCCCAACAATTTCTCTCCCTATGTGCCTGTTCAATTCCCTCATTATAGCTTGTAGATTCCTTTGTGCTTAGTTTCAATGATGAAGAGAGAAGACTCCAACTTTCTATCACAAGCAAACTTAAAGATTTGACATTAAAGGGCTCAGAAAGTGGAGTATGGAAATGGAAGAATGAAGCATGAGTGGATTTAAGAGAGACTTCTTAGATGTTGATGGAGATTGCTTGTGTGATGTTAGGGCTTATGTGATGCATGTAAATCCTAGAGAAGAACATGACAAAATGATGGTGGTTCTTATGGATATTGTTGCAACATCTGGGTTTCTATACTAGTTGTAGACATGGAGGGTGGAGCTCATGCCTTGCATTATTTTGGAGCCTTGTTGTTGTGGGATGTGAGGTGAGGGAAAGATCATGGAGAGATTAGCTTGATGAGTCTCGAGCTTGTGTGCAAGAAGACTCTATTATTGTATCCTTGATGTTCTATGTAGGTATTGGTGCTTGTGTTGATGCAAGAGCTAAAGACCTAGTGTTTGACGATTCAAACCCTAGGATATACATGTAGATTTGGAGGTTGGTGCTTGAGTTGTCTTGCTATGTACTTGTGTTATGAAACATGCCCAAAGCTTGTGAATCCGAAAGAAGACAACCGTGCTAGTATGGAGAGCTTGTGTAATACAAGCTTATTGTATGTGCCAAGAAAGGTTACATGGGAGCGGGAGCAAAAACGGGAGCAGGAGCGAAAACGGGAGCTGGAGTGACATTTTTAGAAGCTCAGAAGCTCCTGGTTTGGGAGCAAATCCCAGAGCGTTTTTTATATAATATATATTTTTTATATTTTGATGCATATATGTTAACAAAAACATGTAGAATGATGAATTAGATATAGAAAACATAAAAAACATAGATTGAACAATATAAGAACAATCATCTAGAAGTTATAATCTTCATCAACCATGTCCACAAGGTAGTAACATACAATATATTGAGTCTCATGAATCATGATTCATCAATCTTAAAGTTTCAAGCTTTCAAAATTCAATATATAACATTTATCATTCTTGATCACCAAAGTTGTACTTGTAAGCTAAGTGTAACCATTACAACAAATAATATCTAACATGAAATGAAATGAAATGAAACAGCTTTCACAAAGCATCATATTCATAATTCATTACCAATGGGCTATAATTGCCAACTTCAAACTTCAAACTTAAATTGTCATATATTGTTTACAAAAAATATCATAATAAATATGAAAGAGTCAACAGTTATTCAAACTACTAGAAACTAGAAAAGGCAAGTAAATCTATTATCTATTGCTAATGCTTGGGTCTCTTGTCACCGCGAGAAATGTCTAATTTTTTAGTCTTGTTGGAAAATCAAGATCTTTGTTATTAATATCACCCTCATTAACATAAGGTAGAAAAAACATAGCATGTCAAGTCAAGATTTTGTTCAAGTGATGGTTACATTTTTAGTAGGGTCATGATAGAGGAGTTCAACAACCAATGTCACTAACATCAAGGTACATAGAGGGATTGGTGCTCTTCATTAAATACGAGTTCCATACCCTAGTACATGATAAAATCCAATGGAAACATTGCAACCCCCCCAATCTTGATAACTTGAAAAACTGATAAGTCTGCTAGATTTTGAATGAGATTTAAAATTCTACTTTCTCTATATGAAATCCAATGAGGTTGGAACCACTGTCGAACATCCCGAGTCATTTCATGGTAATGTTAAAAATTTAAATAAAAGGATGAAAATGAAGATTAAGGAGAATGTCACTTTTACTTTAAGAATTTAACATTACCATGAATTGCGTATCAATACTAGGGGCATAGGCTTGATAATTAGGCTCCCCCACTAAAAAATTATTTATTTCTTTGAATGTTACTACAAAGAAAAATTGCAAAAAAGGCTAGGGAGCGAAAATTTCGCTCCCGAAATTCGCTCTCATGCGGGAGCGATTTCGGGAGCACGCTCCGATTTGGCAGCGGGTTCGAGGGGGGGAGCCACTCCCCTGCAATCCTGCCAAGGAAGACTTGCTGATGTTCATGTTAGCATGTTGAGGATCTTTGGTAGAGTGAGCAGCTTCTATTGGGAGTGATAACTAGCCATGAGGAGTTGGTGATTAGGGCTTTCTTATTGTTTACCTAACTAGGGTTTGGACAACTCGACTTGTACCATCTTTGTGATAAAGCTGTTGATCTACTTGTACTTCATCTTATCTTTATATATATATAGATATATATAGTATATTATTATAATATATATAGATTATGAATTTTTAAAGCGATCCAAATTGTGTAATTGCAGATTTGATTTTCAGCTTGTATTATCTTCATGACTGAGTAGACTTTAGGCTTTGTTGTTCATGCTGATTCGACATAACATTTAGTTGAATTGGTTAAGTGATTTAACACATCCAAAAGATAAAAGAGCAGATTTGCTGCTGTTATAATCAATCTTCCACCAGTTTCTGGGACAGGGCAGCACAAGAGCCAGGAAATGCACATGGGGAACATGTGGAAGCAACCCCAAATTTTGGGGAAATTCAATGAGGACAGGGGAATGTAGGGTATCTAGCATAGGGGTCCCTGTCTCTAAAGATATAAAAATAAAAATAATATTGATAAAATTCCAACAATAACAATTCAATTTCATCCCATGCAAATTCATCATTGTGCAATGTAAATACTAAGTACTAAGAAGCACTCCTTTCATGGGGGACGCCCAGAAGCATCCCTTTTCTAGGGGTGATGCCCAGAGGCACCCCTTTTGGGGAAACAGGTCCCCCACACGAGGGAAATGTTCCCCCCTGCATTTTCCCATATTTCCCTAAGAGGGGGATGTGGGAAAATGTATCCCTAGGCATCCTCCCATCCCAAGCATGTGGGAAACGTGGGGGACATGCCCCCCACCCTGGCAGATGCATTCCTGTGGAACACTGGTTATAATCTGCTGTAATGCGACATTTGAAATCTATTATAATCCTTGAAAAGTGTGTCCTAATGGCTGTCACATTGTGGTATTGAAGTACACATGTATTTATTTTCTTGGACTGCCCGGAGAAATTGTTTTGATGAGAAGTGAAATATTTATTACTTCTGTAATTTAATTTTTTAGATCAGCCCTAAAGCTGAAAGTTCACAGAGGTCAGATTTGGGAAACCTCAAGTAAATGAGGTGAAATTTCTGAATCACATTAATCACCCTTAGAGTCATGAAATTTCTACAATTTGTTGGACTTTGGCTTTGCTATTGATCGCAATTCTGCTTTCTGTCTGGAAATCCCGTTGTAACTTGTAAGTTTATTTTTGATGATTCTAGTTGCTCTGTGTCCTCTTTCCAAAATATGTACGTGGATGAAGTATGTGTTCAGCTCAAGGATTCTTGCTTATAAAAGATGCCAAAGCCATTTCAGCTTCAGTGTAGTCTGATCTTATTACAGTAACACCCTCAGTAAGGCAGAGATGACATGTAGTTTTCCTTCTTTGTACATATTGTATTATACTGTTCATTTTGTACATATTGCTTTTATGTAATATAAAAAGTATATTCTCAAAAAAGAGTACGGTCTTAAGAACTAGCCGCTTTTTTCAATAGGAGAAAACTTCCTGTCCATATATTATTCTCCTGGATTTAAGCTTAGAAATGGTTACCTGTTAGGAAAGCAAGTCAACTCAAGGCTTAGTGAAATAAGGCCAAAGGCGTCTATCCCATGGATTACTGGTAATTACAGGTTTAGTTCATGAATTAGCACAAATTTAAGTGTCAAATGAAAACTAAAAAAGTCTGGGACAGTTTAGAACTTAGAATCTACTTGCTTTAAGTACTCTGGCTTATGAAGAGAAAGAAGTGCTTATTCTCTAAAAGTTGATTGTCCTTAAGAGAAAGCTTTGCCTATTTCTTGTGATTCATGAGATCTTGGAAAGTTCTGGAAATTGAAGACAGGTTTGACTTTATGAGTGGTTTCCTGCTGCAACTCAGATGTATGATTAATTGTTGAAAGAAGCAAGGCTTAACATGGTAGAGACAATGTGGTAGTTAGGGGCAAATCAAGAAGAGGAAAAGACAAATGGACGATGTTTGAACCTGTTGACTGTTGCGTGTCAACTACCCATAGCAGTACACCCCCTTTTTTCGCAAAAAGGGGCAGCGCTTGATCGAGATGTTCGTGCCATTCAGCAGTCATCGTCATTCTCCTGATCTTATTAAAGTTGTAAACCCAGTCTGCATTTTGATGTAAATAATCTTAGCAGAGCTGAGTCATGTATGTAAATTGCCTAGGTGGACCTAATTTTCTAGTGATAATCTTCATTCCGGAAGCTTTTTCGTCTCACCAATCCATGATCAGCAGAGTTTTCCTTCAACCTGACCCCAAAGCCGGAATGAATTTTATCATTAGAGTCTTGGGAGAATCCTAGTGTGTTGATCTGCTAGATTATGTTTGGTCGCAAAACTGGGTGGTCTATGAGGGTCTGTCAAAGGGCTTCTACCCCTTGAAGATGTAAAAATTGTAAAAGTCATGATGTAAAGTGTCTTGAGGGTTAGGAAAAATGTTAATCCCCTCATGCGTCTTTAAGTTCCTAGGTCTCCTAGGGAAATTGTTCGCAAAGGCTATGTTGGATTGATCCGATGATAAAATAGAATAATAAATAAAAATAAAAAATAAAGATAATAAAAAATAAAAATAAATATAAATAATAAAAATATAAAAAAATAAAAATACTAAAAATAATAAATTTTTTTAAAAAAATAAAAAAATAATAATATTTTGAGAATTTCAAATTTTTAATGCATTAAAAAATTCGACGGATGAGATTAAGAGATGTCTTGACTTTTGATCCTCATCGAGGGTCAAGATCGTTTTGTCATGGATCACTCAAACTAGCCGTTGGGATTTTCTCTTTTAAATAGGGTGCTAGGGGTCATTTGAAATCATAAGATATTGGATCTGAGTTTTGTGCTGAAGAATCTCTCTCTTGTAAATATTTTCTGGTGCTAATAAAGAAGACTTTGGGGTCAAAATCTTGTTGGTGTTACTCTCTTCAAGTGCTGTGAGCTATTTTGTTTTCTGCATATTTTAATTTTCAGCCATTGATAGCAGCTTAATGAAGAGTATTTTTGAGCATAGGTATCTTGTTCACATGCTAGGGTTTGAATGGTGTTAGGGTTTCTGAAGTAATAGCAGGTATCTCTATTGCATTTGGAGATCTAGTACTATTTTTTCTCTCTTTATTGATGGTTAAAGTGAGTTGTGCAGGAACATCTTGTTGAAGAAGATCAGTGGGCGTTAGGGGAAGTTCTCCGCTGAACCAGCCAACACCCACAAGCATTTTTTGCAGGGCCCAGCTAGTTTTGATCCTGAGTCAATCATTTAGTTTATTTTATTATTTGCATGAGAGACTTCTAACGCATTTCATTAGCAATCTGAAACTTTCTGAAATATATTGGATGTCACTGAAAAATCTGACTATTGCAGAGTCACAAAATTGTAAATAATTTTTGCTGGGTTTAGGGTTTTTAGGTTTGTTTTATGCAGATATCTTTTCTGGGTGATCTTTCATTCCAGGTTGCAGGGTTTTCTGAAGTTTTCCGAAGTGATTGCTGCTCCCTTCAGCCCCTCTTCACACCTGCAAAACATATAAAAAGGAAGAAGAAACGTGGCTAATCACACAACATTCAACGCCGTCTCACCCTTCACGCTGTTCGTATTCTCCACGCACCTGCATATAACAAAAAATCTGCAAAACGAAAATACTGCCGCCGTCCAAACTCTGCTGCCGTCCATCTTCAGGGCCTCATACCTGCACGTGGAACCTGCAAACTGCAAAACGATTTCAAATTTTGGTATAACTCGTGGGCATCAGGTAAATATGATCGAGGTAAGAGTTTCGGGTTTTCAGGTGGACGTCAGGTAAACGCGTGAACTGTTACGTTTAATTTTCCATTTGCCCGAAGTCATTGCCTTCAGCTCCAGCGTGAATCTGCTCTTTTGTAGCATCGCAGTTAGGGTTAAGCCTTTGCGTGAAGGTTATGCGATTACAGGTATCGACTCGTCATTTTTTTTTTTTTATGCATAACGTAGGTTTCATAAAATAAAATAAAAAATCGATTTTTCCTTTTTTCTGTAGTTACGTAGCGTTGGGTAGGTTTGATAAAGTTAAAAAAAAAAAAATCAATCGACTTTTCCTTTCTTTTGTTTAGTTTTAATTGTATCGATTTTTTATTTTTAGCTTTAGGTTTATACATATACATGCGTCACTTTTTTTTAATAGCTTAGGTTTAGTTTAAAATCAAAAAATCGTTTTTCATTTTTTTTTATTTAGTTTTGATTTGATTTAGTTTTAGTTTTATTCCATATGTATATATGCGTTAAATTCATTAGGGTTTTTTGATTTTAAAGTTTAGATTTTAAATGTTATTTCTTTTCTATAGATTAGATTTAGATTAAATTTTAAGAGTTTTATTTTTTATTTTTGTTAGATTTAAATTAGTTCTGCCTTTTTAGGATTTTGTTTAAAAAAATATATATAAAAAAAGGGAATAATAAAATAATAATTAAATTCATAAAAAAATCTTAAAAAAAAAGGGGAAAAATATATATTTCTTTAGATTAGATTTTTTTTTGTTTAGGTTTTTTAGCTTTAAAATTTTATTTTAGAAAAGCATAAAAAAATATCGTGGAAATTTTTTTATTTTTTATTTTTGCCAGATTCAATCTTAGCTTGGGAATCTCATCGCGTTCTATTTTGCTAAGATTAAAGTTTTGATGTGGATGAATGTTTACCTTTATGAGACTTGGCATGCTTAATATAATATCTGGTTGATGTGCAAATTTACATGGTTATATCTTTCGGAGCTTATTTCCTTCTAAATTGCCAAAGCATTGTGAATTCACTGATATCTTGCATTTTTCGAAGTTATTTGATGTTAAATGATTGCTGCGCACAGTTTACATCCCTGCAACATCTGTTAAGTGATCGTTTTGACACCAAACCCATAAGGCACTGGTCCACTAAATTAAACAAATCTACTTAGTGCTTTTCTCTTTCATGTCTCCCAAACCAACTGGTTCGTAGTTGGTCATCCTTTTCCTTTCAGGGTCTACCCCCCTTAGCCGTGGGAGACAGGCTTAAACGGAGAGATCGGGGATCATAGTGACAGCCCCCGGTCTGAGCGTTGTCGTGACAATCTATGCGACAACAGAACCTTTAGGTTACAGTCTTACAGATGAATGGTGGAGAACAATGCAGGTGCTAACAAAAGAGAAAAATGTCAACTTTGACAACAAGAATACTTAGTAGCTTCCGAGCTCTGTTTTGTGTATATTTTCTATCATTATGAAAGCCAAATTGTGGTTGATGCTTTGTGAAAGCACTGTAAACTAGTTGCAGTGAATAATATTCTTGTATGATATTAATTTTTCAGTTGAGCTTTATTTGAGCTCTTGATATGCTTCTAGCATCTAACTTTTATATGCTAGTCCAACAGGCAGAATAGTGGTCTAAAATTTGGAAAAGAACATAAATAAGTAATGAAAGATTGGATACATGAGTGGTGAAAATCAGAACTAGACTTTTTCACATTTTTGACAGCTTTTTATAATAACCAAGGTGTTCATGACTATATATTGACCAGCAGGCACATTGAAACACCAGTGCATTGACCAGAGACATATTGAACACACCAATGCATTGACCAGAGGCATATTGAAAACCATGGTTGGCAGTCCATTGTCAAGGGTGATAGCCAATTAGATCATTAAGACATATAGTCAAGGACAGGGAATTTAATATGTGCCTTGTTAGATTAGGATGCCTTCACTGTAAGGAGAAAAGTAGGAATTCAGTTGTTTATATGATATGAGTATCTGATCATGAAACCAAACGATTATTTTTATGAAGGTGCATTGAACTTGTTTTTCTTTGGGTAATTCTTTAAACCTAGAAAGTAGACGAGTTCTTGGATTCTTTAAACCTAACAAATAGATGAGTTTTTCTTTGAGTTGCATTTTGCATGGCGCAGTTGATCATACATGGCGGGTGTAATTTATATCTTTGCTGATTTAGTTGATAGCATAGGTGATTTTCTGTCTTTAATCTTGCTTTGGTGAGAAGATTGCAGGCTACAAGGAACAATTGCTGAATCCACTGAAAGGAGAGGCTAAAACAGTACTAGAGCTTGGTATTGGTACTGGGTCCAATCTAAAGTACTATGCCAGTGGAAGAAATGTTTCAGTTGTGGGTGTAGATCCAAACAAGCATATGGAGAAATATGCACAGGCCGCAGCTGCTGATTCTGGTTTACCGAAGTCACAATTCAAATTCATTCATGGGGTATGACAATACTCTCGGACTTTTTTTTTCCTTTTTGCTTTGTTCAATTTTTTTTTTTTTTTTTTCATTATGATACAGTATATGATACAATATTGGCTTGGATGCTAACAGGTAACTAACTACTGTCTCAGATGCCTTATCTCTAAAGTAAACTGAATCAGAACCTTAAACTATACTGGTATAGACCTATTTGAATGATTCCTTAGATATTTTTCCCTAAAAGAAGATGGATATGTTATAAAAAGAGAAAGATTGCTGATTCTGGTTTACTGAAGTCACAATTCAAATTCATTCATGGGGTATGACAATACTCTCAGACTTTTTTTCCCTTTTTGCTTTGTCCAAGATTATTTTTTTTCATTATGATATAGTATATGATACAGTAGTGGCCTGGATGCTAACAGGTAACTAACTATTGTCTCAGATGCCTTATCTCTAAAGTAAACTATACTGGTATAGACCTATCTGAATGATTCCTTAGATATTATTCCCTAAAAGAAGATGGATATGTTATAAAAAGAGTAAGATTGATGTGAGGTGTTTTTGGCTTTTGGCCATGACTATGCACAGATTAACAGTTCAAAAGGGGACGACACACCCCGTGGTTTAGTGAACAAGGTTTATCAAGACTTCCAAAAAGGAGCAGAACAAATGAGGTAGCCTGTCAAAGCTTTTGTTTCCTCTTCCAAGGCCATGTAATTCACAAGCTTCCTGATGTTGGCTTTAGCCTTTAAAATGGCTCTGATTGAATTTTATATCCTCCAACTGGATGTAGAAATCCCCATCATCCTGACCTGCTGAAAATTTTTAGAGGTGCAGTTAGTTGTTCTAATTTTCTGGCAAGCTTGAGTGAGTTTGTTCACTGGGATCTGCTGGTTGAATCTGTGCTACAATCATGTAACTTAGACAACCTCAATAGTATAAATAATTGATATGCAATTCAGAGCAGTGTTATAAGAAGTGTTATAAACACCGGAGTGGACCAGACTGAACTGTTTTTGAGCCAAAACTGCTCTGAGCCAGTGCCCCAGATCGGGAAAGGCCGTTTCGGTGCCGAACTGGCTTTTTTCACTGAACTGGCTGGTTTCATACAGAAGTTAGAACCAACAGGTTTTGTACAAAGTGACTAAGGACTCTTGGAATGCAGTTTTTTTTAAAGCAATAATTTACGAGTGGGGCAGCCTAACATTCAACCAAAGGGCCCTACTAATGCTATGAATTAATGGTAATGTTAAATTCTTTAAATAAAAGTGACATTATCTTTTATCTCTTTTATCTGTAAAAGTGACATTCTTTTTTTTTCTCTTTTATCTAAAAGAAAAAAGAGAATGTCACTTTTGTGGATAAAAGAGATAAAAGAGAGAAAAAGGAGAATGCCAGTTTTATGGATAAAAGAGATAAAAAAGAAATGTCATTTTTACTTAAATTTTTAACATTACCTTTAATTGACTCAGGATGTTTGAGAGCGGTTCTGGCCTCACTCGATTTCATATGGAGAAAGTAGAATTTTAGATCTCACTCAAAATCCACTAGACTTAACAGCTTTTAGGATTTCAGGATTGGGGGGATTGCAATGTTTTCATTGGATTATGTCGTGTACGAAGGTATGGAACTAGTGCTTAGTGAAGAGCACCAAGCCCTCTATGTACCTTGATGTTGGTGTCAAATTCCGGCTAGGAAAACAACTCAACACCACTGTAATTTTTGGGTTTAATTGTTTGTTTCTCAGTGAAACATTTTGCCAAACAGTTCAGTGACCCACTGCTGTAGATGCATTTTTCACAATTTTAATTCAAATGTCATATACAGTGACCACCATACAATAAGGAAATACTTTATATCCTCCAATTCTGATTTATGTTAAACTCATACGTTTATTTGAGATTGATACATGACTGAACAGTGATGAATATGAGCAAGAGCAGCAATAATGTCAATTTAACATAACAGGGAAATGAGTTCTGGAAACATATAGTCCTTAGATTTATTTGCAGCTGAGGTTACAAGAGGCTACCATATTTGAAAACTCTGATTTGAACGTGATTAATACACCAGCAAGGCATAACACAGTGTAGCAGTGGATTTGAAGATGGATGCAGCTTTCCAGTAGCCAATATATACTCAGAAATTCGTTCCAATGGTACAACTTTCCAGTACAGTCATATAATCAGAGTTTCGACCTCCTTTTTGCAGCTATATAGCCTTCCGACGAGCTCGATTTTATTATCAGACTTGTTTCCGCTAGCAAAACTCAAGCTCGGCCCCACTGGAAGACTGTCACATGTAGATCTGAAGGTACATGGCCAGCAAACTGAGAGAAGAGATACAACCTCCTTTTACTAGGAAACTCTGCCTGTGACATAGCAGAGTTTGTCCCACAAAGCAGTGAGTTCGTTCCACAAGCAATATGATGACTTCGACCCCTTTTCCCTAGTGGAACTCAGCCAGGGAATGAATCACTAACTCGACCCTTTGAGCAGAGATGAACTCGTCCCTTTGTGAAGGATTTTGATCTCTAACAACCCCTGTAGGTGCAGCCCTCTAAACACTGGTTCAAATCCCTCTTCTTGATCAAAACTTAAGCAAATTTGGTCTGGGCCTTGGCCTTCAGTAGTTTTGTCTCCCACCTGAAAAGATTAGATATAAAAGACTATGCAAGACAATGAAATCAATTGATAACACTGGAATACCTCATTGTCTCCAACGAATCTTCTTCTCCTTTGAATCCCAATAGTGAAATCTGAGTGATTTCACTCTGTGAACCAATTAGAGTGTATAGTTTCAACACTGAAACCAACTATGGCAGCTAGGATTTCCAAACCCTAAGCTTCTCCTAAAAAAACTCTCTAGGAGCTCTTTTCTCAAAAACACAAATGCACGAATGAAGAGAGACCCCCTCATTTCCCCTTTTATAACTCATTGACCTTTTCCCTCCAATTAAATATTAAAAACACTTTTCATTTCTTTATTTAATAAAGTGATTTTTATAAACTAATTAAAGTCACTTTTAATACTGGAAAATGCTTAATTCACCTCCGTGGTCACACTGGCCACCCAAATCCCCTTTTAATCATCCTGCCTTGTAGATCTTTTCATCCAAGTTCCAATGAGCTATTACTCTAAGGCATTTCTCCAAGTAATTGGCCCGAAACAACACCTTAAGCATAATTAATTAAAATATGCCTGTTAATAACTCCGTTTTGATTGAAATCGTCAGAATGCCACAAAACCAAAAGCAAACCATGTGGAATTGATCCTAATGATGAAATATGGTAAGCGATCTCATTCAGACCCCGTAGAACTCCTCAAAACCCTCCGGATCCAACTCTTGTGACCTAGCTAACATAAGATTTGGAGACTCTTCTGAATCTCATCACAAGATTTTAACAATTGGGGACATTACAGTCTCCTCTCCCCAGAATTGCTTGTCCTCAAGCAATGTCATTGTTACCACTCAAACTAGCAGGGGTCCTAGGAGGGATCCTATAGCATCTACTAGGTCAAGTGGCAATAATGGAGCAATAGCCTAATGTCACCTTAGTTAAAACTCCCCACATTTTATGGACTTTCATCGATGGGAGGAGTCCCGGTATGAGAGGAATCACTAGAATAGATGGATCAATGATAGGATGCAGGGTGATTCTTAAAGCCTATTCACAAGAGAGGCCCAAATAATGGGCTTACTTGCTATAGAAGCACGATGAATGGCTCTCTTAGAAGGGCTAAGAGGATACCTAAACCTAGGGTTTGAGGAGTGTTACTTGAAAATAAGTGGCCACCCAAATCCCTTTTTTATCATCCTACCTTGTAGATCTTTTCGCCCTGATTCCAATGAGCTCTTACTCTAAGGTGTTTCTCCAAGTAATTGGCCCGAAACAACACCTTAAGCATAATTAATTAAAATATGCCTGTTAATAACTCCGTTTGATTGAAATCAGCAAAATGCCACAGATCCAAAAGAAAACCATGTGGAATTGATCCTGATGATGACATATGGTAAGCGATCTCATTCAGACCCCATAGAACTGCTTAAAACCCTCTGGGTCCACTAATAATGTAATCCAACTCCTGTGACCTAGCTAACATAAGCTTTGGAGACTCTTTCGAATCTCATCACAAGACTGTAAAACTGGAGACATTACAATCTCCTCTCCCCAAAATTGCTTGTCCTCAAGCAATGTCATTGTTATGCAAAGCAAGTTATCAGGCTTAGAGGAAAATATGACGACCATGAAAGCTAATCATGATAGGGAAATTAATTCTATGCAAAACAAGTTATTAACTATGGATGAAGAAATGACTATCATGACGTTCGATCATAATAATCAGTTGGCTGCCATGCAAGCAAATCATAAGGAAGAGATAAACTCTATGCAGTATTGCTTGATGACCATAAAGGAAAAGAACGATAAAGTAATAAAAGATATGGAAGAAAACCATGCTAGGGAAATCAGTGCTATAAAGGTTGAACACTCTAGTCAGATAGATGCCATCAAAATACAGGTTCAGAAATTTCAACCATGGTCAGAAGAGGAAAGAAACCAGGGAACGTCAATTAGATCAGGAGCCTCCTTATCTATTACAGCAAACTCCATCATATTATGAGGTCCTTTGTTCCATTGAAAAGTGGATAATTGAAGGTGACATGGTTAATCCACCAGTGGTAGAAGATCAAGCTATAACTCATGGCACCTGTGAGATTGATCCATCATCCTTGGCAGGGCAGATGCAGAATGAAGAAAGACATGTCACGCATATCTTACATACTTCATCTGAGAGCTTTGAAGCAGAAAGTTCCACATCATCAGTAATACAGCCTGCCAGGAAGAAAAAGTGCAAGAAGAAGAAAATGAGAAGAAGATTTGATGCATCAGACAGCCGTGAGCAGCTTGATTTTCGGATAGGAAAAAGTCCTACCATATGCAAAATTGGACATGGTACATCCGACAAGCAACCGACAGATTTCCCTAAAAGCAGGCAAATGCTCAGTATACACTATATTGAACACATCTGATGCCATGGGGCATCCTCTGTATTTCTAACCTTACTCCTTGTTTTTTCAGCATTTTCATTTCTGTTTTAGGATTAGATTTATTTTTCTAGATAGTTAATAAATGAAGAGCTTATATCTTTTATGTACTTTAGGTTATGGGATGATGATTTTTGAATGGACACTACTTATTTTTGTTGTGTGTTCCGTGGATGCAGATTCTGGATTCTCACATTCCTACAGTGCAGCAACGTGTCCTGTTGTCGCGCAGATGGGCACGACAACACTCAGACCGGGGGCTGTCACTCTGATCCCCGATCCCTCCGTTTAAGCCTGTCTCCCGCGGCTAAGGGGGGTAGACCCTATGAGGTAATGAAGACCAACTGGCAAACAGTTGGTTGGGAGACACGAGACACGATAAGATAAGCACTAGATGAATTTGATTTTAGTAGACCAGTGCCTTAAGAGATTGATTACTTGTTAGATGATTATAGAAACATGAAGCTTGAACAGCAATCATTTGTCATCAGCTAGATCACAGTGCTCTTTGAATGACCCAAATGATATCCAGCAACTAAAGATTTAAAAAAGATGAATGCTTCAAACCACCACGAGTTATAAACCATTAACTAGATATCATATTCGTATCTTGACTTGAAACTTCAGATCTCAGCGTGAAAGATATAACATGAAAACAACTAAATCTGGCAACAAAAATAATTTTCCCACAAATTTTTTTATGCCCTTTCAGACAAAGATTAAACTTAAAACAAAATTTAAAATTTAATCTAAAACCCTGAAGGAAATTTTTTTTATTTAAATTTTTCATTTTATATTTTTCATGATGAAGACAAATGCTTTCAAATGAAAAAATAAAATTATGCGATAATTTTCCAAGATAGAAAACAAGCAAAGGGCTCAGGAAACCCCCTCTTAAATAAATCTTTTTGATGTCTTATGAGATTCCTAGCTTGAACAACTTGCGGGACCCTTGATATCCTTGGAGGTGACTATTCCCGCCAAAGAAGTCACTCCAATAGAGCTGGCAACCTATCCCTTGAAAACACAGAAAACACTTGCAAACGAATTGTTAGTGCAAAAGAGACTTGGCATATAGAGACCAAGTTGAGCTTGTCATTCAACCGAGAATGGACAAGGTACAACAAGTGTACAAAATATACCAAGCCCAGAGGAGATTTGAGATAGCTGCAAATCTCTCCTCCCTAGACAATAGTGCCTTCAGGCAAATGCACAAAGAAAAACAACTAGATAGCAAATATGAAATCAAATGGATATCAAACGACACAGGTATACCTCATCAACCAAAGCATGCGCCACAAAAGAAGCCAGTAACCCCAAAGACTTTTATTTATTTATGTGAAAGGTAAGTACACAATCCAGCAGAGCTTCCGCCAGCCCAATAGCTCGTTCTATCCTTTACAATAAGAGCCCAAGGCTCATATAAATAAGGAAAATGGGAGATGATCCCAAGGAAAATTCCAATGACAAGTGGCACAATGGTGAAGATCCCAATGAAAAAATGAAATGACAATTGGCTGATATGACTGTCCATGTGTCTCCAAACTGCTGTACTAACTGCATCTAAACTGCTGGTAACTGCCCTTGAACTGCTGTGTATGATTGGCTTTGAATGCTGAGCTCGACTGCCTCTTGAACTGCTGTTAAACTCCACGTAAACTTGCTGTCCACATAACTGTTATAATCTGCGTTAAATGCTGATATGTTAAATTGGCATGCGTATTTTTTGGAGGGACTGCGTACGGACTGGCTGTGTTGACTTGCCAGAGTAGACTGCTGCCCATGTAAACGCTGATTAACTTGCTTTAAACTGCTGTCCTTGCCACGTTAAATACTGTTGTTGATACTGCTGTTTTAAATGCCGTTGCAACCTTTGACTGGGCCCACGTAACACTGTTTGACTGCGTGTTAACTTGCTGACCGTACTATGCGTGTGGGCTGTTGCTTTGTTAACTGCTGTATTTTCTGCGTTAAATGTATTGCTGTTGACCCACGTTACATTGCTGTTGACCCTTGACTGCCAGCGTGGAGTTATTTGGCATGCTGAGTTATGCGTACATACTGTTGAGTAATACGTACGGACTGGCTGTGTACGGACTTTTAAATGAGCATGAGTAATACGTATTGCATGGTGGGCTGAGGTGGGTCCCCTCCCCACTCATCTACTTTTAATTCCAAATTTTAATTTAAATTTCCCAACCTTAAAAATTAAATCAAAGTGAATCTTCAGCCATACGATGAACCTCAACGTGGAACCTTGTTGACTTTGACTTTCTTTGACTTGAGTTGAAACTTTATGTGGTGGGCCCCACATTGCTTGCCACATCACCCTTGATCCTCTGCTTGACTTCCATGTCAAAATTTGACTTATTTTGACT
>APFE031594111.1:35126-61370 GCA_000404065.3 Pinus taeda | reverse complement strand
GAGATTGAAAAACTGAAGGAAAGCGCAAACCCTAGCAAACCCTAATTCTACCAGCTAGTCCTACTGATGCAAAGATGATAATGCAAACTACTGAAAGAGATGCCATTACTTCTATGAAGGTAAAATACATGTTTTTAGACTACCTTTTTCCTAAGAAAACATCTTTTTGTATTTTTGATTAAGTTGTCAATTTCATCATGCATATGCTTGAACTGTGCTTTACTGTTCAGGGGTGGATCAAGGAGGAGAAATGCTTGGAAAAGGTTGGAAAGGTTCAGAGGGGGTCTAAGGGATCCCTAACACTCTTCCAGAGAGTTTCACAACGTTTAGCTATCAAGAACCTCTTTTGTGAGCTTCTACAAGAAGTCTGCAGGGGTTCTACAAGATGTTCAGGAATTTCTACAGGATGTTCAGAAATTTCTACAGGATGTTTGAAAATCGGTTTTTAGAGGATGGATGAGTGAAGGAAAATGCATGGATGGTTCTGGAGGTAGGATAGGGGTCTAAAACGGAGTAGGGACTGGTGGATGGAGTGGTGAGAAGGTGTAGGAGGCTGACTTGGCATGGAGAAGGCTAAGGCAATGTTTGAGCAAGAAGGTAGGGTTACGTGGAAAAAAGGACAGATGGAAGATGAGGAACTCAGCTAGGAGACAGAACAAGTGGCTCAGATGATGCTTTGGGTGGATGAAAGAGTGGGGGAGATGCCCTGCACGGTGTACTTCGACCAAATCAACAAAGTCTTGCAAATGATCAAAACCTGAGCTAATCTAGTCTACCTATCAAAAGCATGAAGGAACAATAGCTGTATTAGAGAGAAAACCATGTACAACAACTATGAAGAGAAACATTTCAGAGCTCTAAACTCATAACTCACTTCTGTAAAGGAAAACAGTACACTAAGGACTGCATGGTCAAGCAAACTAGTGTTTTTGTTGGGGCAGCACTGTTTCTTTGATTCCAGCCCCTAATCCAATAAGGATGAGGTGAAACCGAGAGTGTGGTTGTCCCTTTTTTTTGAAGCTTTTTCTGTTATTATCCTACCAAAACACCTAAAGCAATTTCATTCATAAACAACGATCTATCCAAGCAACATAACTAAATCTGCCTAACAGAAATACGTTCAGATGCATAAAGGGAAACAATGATGCATAAAGGAAAAGTAACAGTACAGAAAGGAGGCCCTAGGCTCTCAGGTTGGGCCCAACCCTGAGAGCTATGGCTCCTATGGAAAAATCAGATTTGATATAAAATCGAACTGCTTGTCATTATCAAAAATTAATCATAAGAGTGATGCCAATAATGGCTACAAAAGAAGAAAGTCGAACTAGCAGCACTGAGGTGCAAAATACACAATAGTTTCAAAAGTCCCTTCCGAAGGCTGAGGCCTCAACATTTATACATCATGAGGGACCTAGCTGGGCTCCTCAATCTATGGAACTCGGTTGTCCAAACTGTGAGTTAGACAGTCCCTTCTAAAATCTGCTTGGCTGCCTTCTAGATTCGATTTTGGTAGTCTTTGGAGCTTGGAGTTGGGGGTGAAGATCCCGAGGAAGGGTTATTTAATGACATAGACAACCCCCCTATGAATCCTCACCTCAAGCTTGGCTGTCTTTTAGCCCATGATTGCTCGATTTTGCTCCAACATGTGTCAAAAAACCTGAAATAAGCACGTGTTAGCCAGCTAGGAAGAGTGACTACCCTTATTCATACAAATGACATAAACATATTGAAAATAATGCATAAGCTATGGAAAATGAAGGATTTGAACAAGGACTGAACAAGGATAATTAGGCCAAATGAGCCCAACAAGTTACCAATTTTGGGGCTCATCAGCCCCATCAAAATTTAATTTAAGAAATATTGAAGGAGGAACTGAGTACTTAGAAGGAAAAGATTTAGGGGATACCCGAAGCTTACAAGATCTTGAAGCTAACATTTGTGGGGCTATATTTAGAGCTATAAGGATACCTGCTTCATGTCGCACCATTTGCCAAACTTTAGGATGTCATTTCTCAGCTACGATTATTTCACGGATATTATGTATGACCCCTACCCAAACTTCTGATTGAGGTAGGCTTTGGATTTTAAAAACTTGACAATTCGTTTTTTTCCAAAGAGCCCAAAGGAGAAATCCAAGGTTGATATTCCATGCTCTATTAAGGGCAGTGCTCGAAAAGGGCCCGTCTCACCACATCTCTAGGGTGGACTTTATGCTAGTAATATCCTTATCCATATGTCCAAAAAGGTTTGCCATGATTTTCCACAATTGATCTGCGAAGGGGCAATGATTTAATAGATGTTCCCCGAAGGTCCCTCGATTCCTCTTTCCTAAAGCTGGTCCCATGTGAGAATCCTTCATCGGCATGCCAGCGATAGAAAATAGGAGACTTTTGGCCAGTACCATCTTGTCCATATTTTCCTCCATATTGGGTCTCCATATTCTTAAGGTTATTCCATAGCTAGTTTATAAGCTTCTTTAATGGTAAACACGCCTTTGGTTGTATAGCCCCATCGCAAAATGTATGTGCCTTCTAGAGCTACCGGTTTTCTGGATTGGAGTTCCTGCCCCAAGACCGTCCATTGATCTAAATTAGGGGGATGAGGTCAATATTGTCTCTCCTTCCATTATCTCCAACCATTACTCAGAGGGTGCTTCGAGAACTGTTCCACAGTGGTGCAGTTTAGGCTATTTGTATATAGGAAAAGATCTGCAAGTTCGGATCAGCTAAAGATTTTGGCTCTCTGTTGCCAAGAATCTTGCTAGAAGAGAGTGCATTTTCCATCCCATATTTCCCAAAAGGTGTGGGTTCGAATAAGATTTCTATTGGTCGAAGGCATATTCCATATTGAAGATCCTTTTGGATTTAGGTGAGTTCTTAAGATATGTTTTGGCTTAGAGGGCATTTGGTATTTGTGATTCCAAATAGTTTTCCATATGTCTTGTCCACCTTGTATCCATCTCGTCCATATTTTGGCTCCCAAGACTTGATTTAAAGCATAAGGTTCCCCGAGCCCTAGTCCCCTTGCCAGCTTGGGTTTGGTGGTTTTTTCCCAAGAGAATAGGGCCCATATTTTTTGCCTGTTGGGCTCCTCTCCACAATTTTTTTTGAAAGTCTATACTATTTTGCACAGGCAGATTTGGGAGCAACCAAACTAGACAATTGATAGATCAACATGGATTGAAGCAAAACTTTTAGAAGAACCATTCTACTAGTGATATTCAGGGTTTGGAAAGACCAAGTTTGGAGGTGGGATTAGATGTGATTAAAGAGGTCACTCCAACAAGACATTCTAAGAGAATTCAGGACCAAGGGAATGCCCAAATATTTCGTTGGGAGGGATCGAATACTAAACCCTAAAGTTATGGCAAGGAAGGATTGGGTAGAAACCGAGGTATTGAAGAAGTAGATATTAGGCTTATCATTGTTAATCATAGTACCAGAGGCTTGCATGAAGTCAGAGAGAATCCATTAGGGGAATTTTGAGGTCTAAAATGGACCTCCTAAGAAAAATGTACAACCAAAATAAACTTTTTAAGAACCAATAGGATTCAAGAGGATGATGTCAACCATGAAGGATGATTCACCATTTTTGGAGTAAAAAAGTAAAAAAATTAAAAAATAATAAAATAATAAAACTACTTTTTCAATTCGTATTTTCAACTTATCTCCCTAACGTTTTCTCAAATTTTGATCAGGAGTACTCGTCGGATGCAAAAATTTATTGCCTCATTCAAAGAGTACCCATGTTTCATACTTTCGATGGACCTTGCTACATGAAAAATGAGAAATACATGAAAACACGTGATTGCAATCATGTTTTTCATGTATTTCTCAGTTCTGGTGTACTAGGTTCCATCGAAAGTATGCAACATGAGTACTCCTTGGACGAGGAATCAAATTATTCATCCAATGAGTGTTTCCGCTTGAAATTTGAGTAAACCCATAGGGAGATAAGTTGAAAAAATAGTTTTCTTTTTTCCCTCTAAAATTTGATGATTTCATCTAATCTTAATTTATTATTTCCACTATTATGTTATAATTTCCTTAGGAGGTCCATTTTAGACCTCAAAATTTCCCTAATGAATTTAAGCGTTCTAGCTTCCCAAAGGGTAACTTGGAAGAAAAACATGATATCATCCATGAATTGTTGATGGGTAAGAGGGAGGCCATTTCCCTAAATAGGAATGCCATGAAAAGAGCTTGAGAGGATTTCTGATTTAATATGTTGGTTGAGGCCTTCCTCAACGAGGATAAAGAGGAAGGGGAAAAGGGGATCTCCCTGCCTCAGCCCTCTGGAAGGGTTAAATGTTCGCATCAGAGACCCATTAAGGAGAATAGAGAAGACAAGGGTAGAGATAAGGGAGGACACCCAATCTATCCAGCGAGAATCAAATCCAAAGGCTCTCAAAACGCTGAGAAGGTAGGGCCAACTAATACGGTTGTATGCCTTAGAAAGATCCAATTTAATAAGCATGCCTTTATATTTGAGATGTGTAAGGGAATGGACTACTTCTTGAGAGGTAATGATCCCATCCAAGATCTAGCCACCTTGAATAAAACCAATCTGTTAAAGGGAGATAAGAATTGGAAGTAAGGGTTTCAGTTTCTTAACCATAATCGTGGAAATAATTTTATAAATTACGTTACATAAGGAAATCGGTCGAAAGCCTTACGGTTCATCTGACTGCACTGATTTAGGGATTAAATCTAGAAAAGTGGATTCACGAGCAAGATTTTCCTATTGGGATTGTCGTGATTCTTCCAAAACCTCAAGGATGTTCGGTCCCATAAACTGCCAAGTTACTTGGAAAAAATCTACAACGAAACCATCAAGGTCCAATGCTTTATTACAAGCCATCCCCTTAACCACTTCCTTGACTTCTTCCAAAGTAATAGTCCTCATTAGAGCCATGTTTTGGTCTCGATTTACAAGATGAGGAATACATCGTGTGATATGTTGGATGGCATCTAGTCTATCATGATCTAGTTCATAGAGAAGGGCATGGAAATGGTTTACCAAGCGATTCTCCATTTCCTCATGATGAACTAGTTGGTTCCTTGTTGAGTCCTTTAGAGAGAAGATTATGTTCTACTGGCGATGTTGGATCATATATTTATGGAAGAAACTAGTGTTTCTTTACCCTTCTTTGAGCCACTTGGTCCTATATTTTTTCTTCTAGAGAACTTCCTCTTGATTTATTCGTTCTTCAATTTGAGTTATGGTTCGACCCTACTCTAGAGAAAGAGCTCTTGTTCTTCCATATATGATTATGCTTTGTTGTATATCATTCAAGCACTCCTGTAGCTGTAGTTTCTCTTTCATAATATTCCCAAACTCCATTTTATTCCAACTTTTGATTTTCTTTTTCAACTCCTTCAATCTAAGTTGGAAAGTGTTCATACGGTTTCTTCCTTGGGCTGAGCAAGATTTCCACCAAGGTTACTTAAGAAGGAAGGGTCCCAAATCTAGAAGGCCTCGAACTGGAAGGGCTAGTTTATGGGGGCCAAATTGAGGTCCATTTCTAGCTGGATTGGCGAGTGATCCAATCCCAAGGAGGGAAGGATTAAGGCTCCAAAAAATATGTCTCTTCTTATAAGCCCCTATGATACTAGAAACTTGTCCAATCGTGAAGCGATATGGTTATGTCTACCTCTTTTATTATTCCATATATATTATATATATAATATATATATATTAATAATATATATATATTATATATAATATATGTTGTTGATGGTAGGGATGTCTACAAGTTTCATACCTGATTTAAGATCCCTGAAATCCTCCATATCTTGATCTTGGCGCCTGATCCCTCCTCTTTTTTCCTCCAAGGATGTGATGAGATTAAAATCTCCCCCAATGATCCAGAGATCATCTGGACAGATAGCTTGTAATTTCCTAAGATTTTGGAGGAAGGAGGCCTTTTCTCTTGGAATGTGAGGCCCATAAACATTTGAGAGAATCACCCATTCCTGAGTTCCTATATTCCAAAAGCGGTCATATATAATACGAGGCATACTCATCCAATTGACAAAAATAATTTCAGAATAATTCTAGAGGATTGCAAGACTGCCTTCACTCCCTATTGCATATTTTGTCATCACTTCATACACTAATCATGTATCTCTAATGATTGCCTTCAGTCTTTCCTTTGACACCTTTATTTCTTGAATAAATAAGATACTAGGTTTATCTTTCTTTAATCTTTCCTTCAGATAGCATTGTTTGCCTCGACTATTGAGGCCTCTTACAATCCAAGAGAGCACTATCATTAAGAGGGCTTGTTAAGTTGGTGGAATACCACCGACAGTGGCACCACCCTACCTGAGTTCACTAGCAAATCACCTACCATCTAAATGGATTCTTGTAGGTTCTTTCTACCCGTTCCCCCCCCCTCCCCCACCCCCCTTTATCATGTCCTCCGTGATCTTGAGTACTCCTCATTTGCGAACCAGGGGGATCAGGCAATTCTGGCAGATTTTGGGCTATTTGGATTGATATTGTACATATATGTATATACATATATATACATATATGTATTCCTCATGGGTGAATCTCTCATCCAGGTTGTGCCATTCGTTCAACAATCTCTTGAGGACTTGCTCTTCCATGCTCAAGTCTTCCTTTGTCCCATCAATCTCCATGTTGTTTTGATCCAGAGTTAGCTCGGTTACTTCCTTGTCCATTGGTTCTTCTTGTGCCTTCCTCTTTGCCTTAGGGTTTTCTTAGGAATTACCCTCGAATCTGCTTCTTTTCCTTTCATCATTTTTCTATAACTTTCCCCCATCTCCCGTAGGACCCTAAATCTGTTATGATTTTTAGGGTTTTTCCTCTTATGAGTATCCTAATTTTCCTGTGGGGTTTATGTGGGCCTCTTCTTGTGAGAAACCTCCTGAAAGCCTTCATTTTCTTCTTGCGACAACACTTCATATTTTGGTCTTTTTGCCTCCACTGCCTCCATCTGATTAAGAGGGCACGCCTTATACATATGTCCATATTCATAGCATTGTCTACAATGAAACAAAATATGCTTATAATCCAACGGTTGTTGCCACACTTTTTCCTGGTACTCAAGTTCAACTGTTTCTGGTAGTGGTCCTGTGATATTCATATAGACATAAATCCAAGCATAGGACATATATATTCCTCTCTTGATAGAGTTTGCCACTTTAACAAATATTCCAATGGAGTTTCCTATCCTTTCTAAAATATCTAGATCCCAGAAGTCCATTGGTAGAGAAAAGAGGCGTACCCAAACTGGGGCTGCCATAAATTGTTCTTGGTCGAGGTTGTAACATTCCTCCCAGAAGTGCATAAAAAGTCTAGCATTATAGTAGAAGTATGGCCCATTCTAAAAAATTATCTCTTTGTCCTCCAGGCTGATAAAAATCACTGTAAAAAAACCTTGAGCTCCCAATATCATATCAATGTGGCCCTTTGGTTGCCATTTCAGTTGGATCCACTTAAGTAAATCTTTTTCCAAGGGCCAAATACCAATAAACTTGTAGATCAATGCATGATCCTTCATATGTTTCTTGTAATTCTCAAGTTTGTTGGCTAGGATAACAAATATTGGCTTCTTTTCAACTCACAGAAGGCATTTCCCTTTGAGGCAGTTTTTCAATCGAGCTCCCAATACCGGTTCCGTAGTAGGGTTGGCGTCGTGAGAGCCTGAAGTGTTTGCATTGTATTTTCCTTTGAATTCACCAGTTGCTACGTTTTTGTAGGAGGGGATCTCTCCCCTCCTAGCAGGAGAGCTCATGCTATGTATCAATATCTTTCAGTTCGATGGAGGATCTTCAGATCTCGTCATACTGACTAGTCGTCTTGTCTTCAAAACTTTTTACCAGAAACCTAGCAAAGAAAAATTCTCTCATTTCCTGCCCCTTTGGAGATATGTTATATCCAACCTATTCATGATGGATCATTATTGAGTTTGCGTAATAAAATTTTGGTAGCTATGAAGTAATCTTATTTTAAATACCATATTTTCAACATGGTCAATATATTAGCATAATTTTTTTTTCATTCAATTAATAAATATATAATCTGGTTTATATTTACATTCAAGTATATATTTTCATTGTATCTATTGTATAGACACAACCGCTTTCCAGTAAATGTTTAGAGCGATCCAAATCTCTTTGAAGTGAAAACTTCTTTTAAAATAAGAATTTTGAAAAAAAGTTTACACCTATATATGTGTGTGGGGGCGGGGGGTGTGATTATTATTGAAATCGTGTAATAAAATTTTGGTAGCTATGGAATGAATTTGCATTTTTTTTAATACCATATTCTCAATATGGTCAATATATTAACACAATTATATTTTCATTTCAATTAATAAATATATAATTTTATTTATATTTACATATAAGTATATATTTTCATTGTATATAATGTATGAATATAATAGTTTTCAATCAAATGATTAGAGAGATCCAAATCTCTTGAGGTGAAAACCTCTTTTAGAATAACAAATTTGAAAAAAAGGTTATACCTTACAACTAATTCTCAAATTATATATATATCTATTATATATATATATATATACCAGTGTTTAACTCCATGCCAAACATGAAAAGGATTACATATTCATTTTGAGTAACACAACAATTAAATATTTTGATCATTAGAAAAAAGCATTTTCAATTTCTTTATATATAATATATACATAATTCACATTCAAGTGTCCACATCTCTCTCTCTCTCTCTCTCTCTCTCTCTCTCTATATATATATATATATATATACTCTATTATTATTCTACACTTTGTTGAAATTATTGATATATATTTAAATACACCTCCTTCACATTGGAATGTAGAAAACATATATGTATGGATCTATCTCTCTCTTTATATATGTGTGTGTGTGTGTTATGCATCATTTTGTCGCATTAGACAAATGACCATCGGTTTGGATCTCTCGCCACCCACAAATGTGTCCCGAAGCATTCCCCTGCAAAGTTTGAATCTAAAGGATTCCAAAGAAAGTGGAATTCCTGGATCTCATGGTACAAAACCTTGATTTTAGCTACTTTTGCAATTCCCTAATTGATTTTTGTGCATACGTAGAGAATACCATTAATTTATGTGCATAACTACACATTGTCTTACATTGTGACTTGTGAACATGACTTAAAGTATGTAAAAATAAAAGGTAAAGTCTAGAAGCATTGTTGGTAGCATCTATCCAAACCAGTGAGCTTTGAATGGGTGCCTATTCAATATTGATCCCTCCCATAATGGAGTAACTTCCCTTCCTTTGTGGAACCTTTATCCCACTAATAGTGGATCTCATCCCTTAGAGAATTATGGATAAAAAACTTCCCATTCTTGGCCTATAAAGCTACTACTGGTATGAGGATTTGGGGAGGACTATTGGAAGTAGGTTTATGTTGTTGAGATTAGGTTGGAAGGGTTTTTCTTGCAAGGGAGAGTGTTGGAGATTGTATAAGGGACTCGCAACATCAAAGCTATATGGTTGTAAGGATTTTCTCTAATTTTATGAATATATAAGCAATTGTTCTTTCTCGGTTACATTTTCATTGATTTAATTTGTAGGATTCCTTGATCACCTACATATATTTTGGTTGCATAATTGATCAGTTTATGATATATAATTGGTTAATTAGTCCCTTTATCTCTTTGGTTATATGTTGTATTCTTTGATCTCTTGTTTTTCTTTGTCTTTGCATATCTCTTTCAGGACATTGTGGAGAAGCTGTCGTGAATAATGAGAGGAAATTTAGATCATCAAAGAGTGAATGGTAGAAATATTTGAGGGACTTCATCAATCAGTTCGTTAAATCGATAAGAGGCCTCTATCATTTTATTTTCTTTCAATGAATCAGAGCTTAGAGAAAGGTAGCAGTTCTTGTTTGTTTGTTACTAGGGTTCTTTGGAGTCTAGGGCGATCGCACTTATCCATAAGAGGGATAAGTCCACATAACAAATTGGTGACTCCACTGGGGAATTGTTTCAAAATCCATTATTTTTCCTTGTTTTACCTTTTGAACCTACTGCACAAGCCTTCTTTGAGTGTCTGGAAATTTTAGAAAGTTGGATTTTGGGTTGGATCTGATTTATTTTATTTTTTCTAAATTTTCCCGCTGTGTGCACTTTTAATTTAAGCACAGTGCGCACTTCTACGCAGTTTACTTTTAACAACAGAGCATATTAGCATGGGTTACTCCCGATCCTACACACATGCCTGGAATTTTTGAAAAACTCAGTTATATCCTCTTTAAATCCAAAATTTTGGTTTTTTCCTGTTAACATTTTACACTTGTTTGAACCTTTTGTGAGTGATTGTCAATCTCGTCAAGTCTTATGAAGAGTTTTGATTGTGATTATCTTATTTTTTCAAATTAGGGTAACGTCTTATCTGGTGAATGGATGATTTATCAAAAGATAGGTTGCTTAGTCTTAACTTCTTGACTATCTATCTTTCTTCTGTTCGTTACATCAAGTTTGACTCCAGTTTTCTCTTTTGTAAAATTTTGATTTGTGTGTCAAAATCAATGATTTACAAGATTAAGTATTGTTTGAGAAAATACTTTTTGTACTAGTTTTGAAATGCAAAATCATTTTTCTTTCTAGTGCTGAAGTGTTCATGAACCGTACTTTTGCTGCAAGTGAATTCATAGCATTCTATTAAAGAAAATCCATTTTTAGTCATTATTGGTTTCTTGTTGCATTTTTCGAATTTCTGAGTGATTGTATGAAAAGAGAGATTTCTTGTTTGCTTGTTTTATTGGAAAAGTGAAAATTTGAAATCGTTTTCAATATTCGGGTGATTTGAAATTGGATATTTGCATTTTAGGAAAAGGGTTGTAGTGGTGTTTAGAGCTTTTGTTTACATTTCAGTTGAAAAGTTGAAAAACTCTTTCCTTACTTTAGATATATTTTCATTGCACCAAAAAGATCAATATCATCATTTTAGATTGCATTAGGAAATTTGTGTCAAGTCACAATTTCATTAAGTTTCACATCCATTACCTTTTCATAAACAAAAACTATTAAAATCAACGCTAATTAAAATTAATATAGAAAGTTTATTTTTAGGGCTCTTTTCCACCTACAGTAGATTAGGTTGTAGGTCCTTGGAATAGGAAAGTGAGTAAACTTTCCAAAGCTACAGACAAACACTAGAATATTATGATAGGTAAATAAGTCTAGTTATTTTGCTTTTTCTCTAGGAAGCTCCCCTTACAAAGGAGTCAAGCACGAGATCATATCAGACCTTGTGAAGTGATCCTACCCACTTCATTGGATATGTTATAGTGATTTACACATATTACAATGGTGCGGAAAGGTACTTGGGGTCACTTGAAAGTAAACATCCAATTAACCATGTTGAGGAGATTTCAAGGGGATTGAGCTTTGTTACTCTACCCTTGTGTGTACGTCTGATCTACGACTGTCCCCCAAGTAGAATTGTTGTAGTTAGTAATATTAGTGACCATAATCCTAGGACAATTACCTGAGGTGACAGCAGAGGGAATGTCCTTCTGTAACTAGAACAGATGTTGATTAGACTCACTTGGAATTTTTAGAGGGTAATCTTTGCTCGAGATGGCATAAGTGAAGTTACTTGCACCTGATTTTTTCATTAAGCAGGTTGTTAGTGTAACTGGTTCCATTCGCTCTATCTACAACCACTTTTCACTTTGATTTCTGTAATGATGGATTTCATTACCAACTAGTGATTTTGTTGTGAAAAGCTTGTTTGCTTGGTTTGAATCCTTAGATTTTTTAGTGTGTGTTAATTGTTTGTTTTAATTTTTAGAGACATGAAGATCGGATTGTGAATATTGCTTAATTTTGTGATAAAATTTTCATCCTAGCAGAATCACCAAGGCACTCACGTAGAATGCAAGGTAAACCTCCTGAATATACACCTAGTCAATTGGAAAAGATAAAAACTAAAAGGTCAAAGTCAACATGATCAAAAGTCTCAGAAGAAACTGAAACATCAACAATTTTACAATATGAGCCAATTGAAACCGAAGTGAATCCAACACAAGAAATAGAATCAGGCTTAGCTTACTCTGGTCCAGAGATTACTAAAGTAGTTCACATTGAACCTGATATTGGTGAAGTTTCAGATATTAAGCTAACTGAAAAAAAGGTAGAACATATTGATCCACCTTCAGTTGTTTTAGCTCCTACTCCTAATCCACCTTCACCTCAAAGGACGTTGATAGTTACAACTGAATTACCTCTAGGGCTAATTAGCATTGAAGGCATTACCGAAGAGACAGAAACACCTCATTCTCCATTTACCGGTAGTGAAACTTTTGACCCAAGAGCTCCTTTCTCTCCTTTCTAACATGACCCTTGGTATTGAACCACTTTGAATTTTTTAGGTCAGAACTTGCCACCACCATGCATTCCTTTTTATTCACCAAAAATAACTATGTCAAAAATTCATATTGGGAGCCAACCTATTGATTCATCTATGTTTACCAGCTCCCTAGAATCACTATTGTATGGTGGTCCATAAATTCCTCCTTGATACCAGTCACTTACTGGGAATTTTTCAGGAGTTGCTTCTTCTCCCCAACCTTCTACTTGGTCATCTGGTTTATCTACATCTACTATTCATAGCATGACTTCCATGCCTGAAGCACTTACGGCATCAAACTAGCAAATTAACATGCTTTTTGGTAATTCAAGTAACCCTCAAGTAATCCTGACTGGTGTTTATTACCAACCTGGGGGGAAACCACCTTATCCTCCACCTAGAGGACAACCTATTGCTAGGGTTCAACCTTTTACTGGAACTTATGATCAGATACCTCAGCCTAAGTTAGGTACTCCTTATCCTGGATGAATACTATTTGGAATCATGTTTTTACTCAACAATATGATCCAATTTCTCCACAAGTGCCACTTTATCAACCTATCTAGCCTACTAGAAAAACTGTTCCTCAAATACCCATTCCAATTATTTATGTACCTATCCAACAACTTGTTCAGGGGATTCCTCAAACAATTGTCAAACAATCTATCCAAGTAATTTCTCAAACACTTGTTCAACAATTGATTCAACAACCTATTTAGAGTTCTCCCAAACCCCTATTCAAACACCTGTTTCGCAATCGGTTCTAAGTTCTCCTCAGAAATGCATTCCAAGAGTATCACAAATGGCTGTTCTAGCAAGCCCTCAAATATTTCTACCTCAAACTACTCAAGAAATCTCGTAGGCTTATGCTTATCAAACTACTCCTACGATCCAGTCTATACCATAGATTCTTATCAGCAAACCCATTGCCGAAACCATGAAAACTCCTTTTCAAGGTCAAGCTTACCAGGTTCCACCTTTTCAAGGACAAGTTTTTCAAAGTCCACCTTTTTAAGGTCAAACATTCCAAAACCCACCTTTTCAAGGTCAATTTATTCTAAGTCAACCTGTTCAAAGTCAATTTGTTCAAGGTTAACCTTTTCAAGTTCAACTTGTATAGGGGAAATATTACTTAGGTCAAATTGGTCAAGATCAACCTTTTCAGAATCAACCATACCCCAGTCATACTTAGTAAGTCCTTGTTAACCTCAACTCGATATGGTTCACCCTTATTACCCTGGTGGAATTCCAATTACAATTGCACTGGTTATTCCAAGATATCTTGGGTATCCTCCTCCAGGGGTTGGTCTTCACCCGCAAGATTATCAATCTTTACCACAAGACCCTAACCGACAGTTACCGTTAATTGCAACTCTAGATCTACAATATTTATCCTGATTAACCAATGACCCCATTTATTATTATCCTTATTGGCCGACGAATCCTACTAATTTACTGAGTGACATACCTAAATTTGAAGGCAAATCGAGAGAAGATCCATCCAATCATATGATGACATATCAACTTTGGTGTACATCAAATTATTTAATTGATTATTCCATCTATCTTCGCCTTTCCCAACGAACTTTAACCAGTTCGGCAGCCAAATAGTACATTGAGCTACCTTGTGCTTCTTTCCATAACTTTAATTACATGGAAATAACATTTTTAACCCACTTTCAGCGATCGATCCATTATGATACTATTATCGAACTATTGACTTCTTTAAAATAATCAAAATTGACTCACATTTATGATCATATCCATGAATGGAGACGTAGATATTTCTTAGTCAAAATTTTTATTTCAGATCATATTACGAAGTCACTTTTTCCCATTATTACGGAGGATGTTTCCAAGGGAGGTGTCATCACGGAAGAGCTGGTAATTTCTTATGGCCGTACTTAGTCTACACTCAATCTAGCACTTTGTACAAAAAAATCTTGAATTTACCATGCCCTATGGGTGAACCAATCAGTACATCTCCTATAGGATCTAATTTCGCTGATGGTATTATAGGTTATGTTAACCAAAAATCTAGAGGGAAAAAGAAAAATTCTAATAATACTCCAATTTCGGCCATACAAGATACACCATGGAAACTATTTCAAAGATTAATGTCGTAGAATCAGCTACCGGTAAGATAAAATCAACCAGAGGTAAAAAGAATGGGAAAGGTAAATTGAAACAAAATTATTCTTCGAAAGAGAAACCTACTAAAATTGAGCCTACTGACAAAAAATGAAAACCTCACTATCCTTGTCTTATTTGCAATGAGGATCACTATACAAAGGAATGCCCACATCAGGCAAAGGTTTCTAAATTCATTAAAGGTTCTCTAACTCCCATTGTTTTGAAGGATCCATTTCCTTCTTGAGATAGAAAAATGGTTTCTCATAGCACATCTTCCTCTTCCACATCACAAGATATCATGACGATGTCTTCACAAGAAGTCATGGTAGCTACGAGATCGAAATATTGCGGGTCTAAGTTTCTTGTTGACAATAGAAATGAGGTTAGTTCATCTGGTCAAAATTCCTATTCAATTCCTCCTCCTCCTTATGAACCATTACAGATCGAGAAACTGAATCCTAACATGATGATCTGACTGCCTCCCAAAGGTGTTCTTCGGAAATCAGCTTTCTACCTGCATGCTTGGGCTGCACAAAATTACAACATTGTTGAAGACTTGGCTATGTCTCCTTCCACAATGTCAATTCTAGAGCTGTTGCAAACATGCCCGACACAATGAAATTTTTTTATTGCCAACCATAGGATCCATTGATCCGCAGGATTCTAACCTAATTATCCTTGATCTTGAGAGTCATATTCTGAGACTTCCTCATCAACTGGCTTTCTAGATTCTAGCTTTTGTTAAAACTAGATGAGTATTTCACACAGTTGTTGATGAAGGAGCTTCTACATGTATTCTGTCGATTTCTTGTTGCAAATATTTAGGTTCTCCAACCATCAATCAGTTACCTACCACTCTAAAAGCCTTTGATGGAAGAGGTTTTCGTCCATATGGAGTCCTGAATGATTTTCCCATAGAGTTAGAGGGGAAAATGGTTGGCATCGAAGTTGAATTTTTTGATCCTTAACTCAATTACGAACTTTTGCTTGGTCAAATTTGGACCTATGTTATGTCAGCAGTGGTCTCATCGCTATTTCAAATTATACAATTTCCTCACAAAGGGAAAATTGTCAAAGTAGACCAGTTGTCTTAGTACACTTTTGACCCTAACTCTACAAGTAGCATACCTTTTGTCGATAAACAATACTCTTTATGAGGATATTGGTGTTGGTTTACTCAAAGTCTCATCACTGATGGGGGAACCTTTGCAATTCCTCCACCGAATTTTCCTTATAATATCGCCGAGGTTAACATGATTACGTCATGCACTATGGAATCTTTTGATCCGTTTTTAGTGCCTTTAGAGTCTGAATTAGCCTCCTATGGCGATGAGATGCCTTTGATCCCTTTTGAATTGGATTATCAGGTAGTACAATATTTTTCTGACCCTTCATATTTTGATATTGATCGAGTGGATACAATCAATGAAGATTATTCTCCTTTTCCATGGTTATAACCAGTTTCACTCTTTGATCCTTTCGATTATAAGTTTCCAACTAAAGAAATTATCATGGAGGTCATGAATTCAGATGAAATTCCATGGAATGATTACCATCATCGTTCATATTTTCTACCTGACCCTAATAAAATCAAGAATGATTTTTCAACTATGTTTTCACCTGAGATAGTTGATAGTCCAGAATCACCCATTTCAATATTTAAAACTAAGTCCGCAAGGAATTTGGATAATATATCTACAACGATTACCATTGACATCTCAATTAAAACAAGAATTGTTGAAAATATTCACATATGTGCCTCATGATCAATCGAAGAAATTCGAACATATAAGGCCCTATTTCAAGAATTACGTGACATTTTTTCCTAGTCCTAGGAGGAAATGCCAGGAATTGACCCAAGAATTATAGTACACGAAATTAAGACTTACCCAGATGCCAAACCTATCAGACAATGATTATGTCTGGTGCATTCACGAAAATTTGCTGGGATTAAAGATGAGGTCGAGAAATTGATCAAAGTAGGTTTCATCTACCTGGTTCCCTTAATTGATTGGGTGTCAAACATCGTACCTGTTAATAAGAAATAGGGAACCATTAGAGTATGCATCGATTATAGGGATATCAATAAATATTGTCCAAAAGACAATTATCCTACTCCATATATCGATCAAATCATTGATGAATGTGACAAAAATCAAATGTTTTCATTTATGGATGGATTTTCTGACTACAAACAAATCAACATACTCCTAGCTGATCAACACAAAACCACATTCAACTTCCCATGGGGGTCTTTTTCCTATCGAAAGCTCCCATTTGGTTTGAAGAACATTGGTCCAAATTTTCAATGGGAAATGTCATGCATTTCACGAGATCAAGCATATTGTGCAACCTTATTTGGATGACTCGTCAGCTCATTCACTAAGATGGGAAGACCATCCAATGCATTTGAGAACAATATTTATCATATGTCGTCATTACAATATTTGCTTGAATCCGCATAAGAGTGTTTTCTGTGTACAATCTAGTTGATTGCTAGGATTTGTCATTTCAAAGGAAGGCATTCATGTCGATCTGTTGAAGGTTGAGGCTATTTTTGAATCTGCCTACTTCTTCCAATCTTCAACAACTCCAAATTTTGCAAGGGAAAGTAAACTTTTTATGTCAATTTATCCAGAACTACGTCGAGTTGATTAAAGGTTTTACTCGACTTTTATAAAAGGGCGTCTCATTTATTTGGGATGAAGTGGCTCAAAAGGCCTTTGATGCACTTAAATATGCATTGACCCATACACCGTTGTTGCATCCTTCCGATTATCACTGAGATTATTTTTATACTTAATCGCATTTGATGCACCATTAGCATGGTTCTAGTTCAGGAAGACGAATCGAACGAAGAGAATATGATATATTACTTAAGTCGTAATTTGAACAAAACTGAAGCAAAATATGCACATGTGGAGAAATTGGTCTTGGCATCTGTTCAAGTTGTCCAATGTTTCCATCACTACAATTTATTGTCAAAAACCACTGTGATTTCTGATTTCAACCCCATGGTTTACATTCTTACCATACAATTGTTGGGGGGAAAGTATTCCAAATTGATAACCATCCTACAAGAATTTGATTTGGAATTTATTAAATCCAAATCTATGAAATCATTTGCATTTGCTAAATTGAAAATGTGGCAGAGGATTCTTTTCAAGAAGAATATATTTTTCTAATCAATACTTTATATCCCTGGTATGGAGATATCATCATCTATCTTCAGACCCAGACATTTCAGCCAGAATTGAGTCAAACTTATCGTTGTTGTATCTCATATCAATCCCAACAATACAATATTGTTGGCGATATAATTTATCATCTTGGTGCCGATTCTATTTCCCTACGATGTTTAACTTAAGAGGAAGCCAAAAAGGAATTAAATGATTTCCATTCTGGAGTCTGTGGTGATCATATGTCATGGTTTTCCATTACTCAAAATATCCTGCACGTAGGGTATTTCTGGCCTTCTATGTTTAAAGATTGTATAATTGTGGTCCATAAATGCCATAATTGTCAAATCTAACATAAAAAAATGTGTGCACATCCAACTCCTCTTCACCCAATAATTTTTGTCTATCCTTTTTCTAAATGGGCATTGATTTTCTTACATGTAACCCTCACTCGATCGGGGGGCATGGGTACATTATCCTTGCAGTAGATTATTTTAAAAAATGGGCCAAGGCGATGCCTACATATAAGGATGACGGTGAAACAACATCCATTTTCGTGTTAAATCATATAATTGCTCGGTTTGGAGTTCCAAAATCCATCTTCACGGACCATGGTATCCATTTTTGAAATATGTAATGACCGATCTTACCATGAAGCTAGGCCTATGTCATGACCGTTCTACTCCTTATTACCTATTGGAAAATGGCCAAGTGGAAGTTGTTAACAAGGTTTTAACCCACATGATTAAACGGATTATCGGGACTCATAAACGAGATTGGCATCTAATGTTTTATTCATCCTTGTGGGCATACCATACCAAAACAAAAACTTCAACTGGTTTTACTCCTTTCCAGCTTGTCTACGACATGGAAGAAGTTCTACCGATTGAATGGGAGATAACGTCTTTGAAACTGGAAATTGAATTATTACCAACCACTTCTATTGAGGAAGAACGTTTCTTATACTTAGCACATCTTGATGAGACTTACCATGATGTTTCATTATCTAGTGAGGCCCAAAAGAAACGAGTTTAAGCACAATATGATCAGAATGTAAAACCTCGTTTGTAATGCAGAAGGTGATTTAGTCTTGGTCTAAAATCAAGAGCACGATAAGTTAGGTGTTGGTAAGTTCGAGCCTATGTGGCATGTCCCTTATATTGTAAAACGTGCACTGACAAAAGGGGCCTATGAACTAGTTGATTATGATGAAATTCCTTTGGGAAAGCCTAGAAATCGTCTTTACCTAAAGAGATATTATGCTTATATTGTTCGGTGAAACATTTGTATATTATTATACCATAGTTTATGTGTGACATTTTTTAGCAGATTTTTGCGATTTTCCGCTACTTCCCCTACTCATCTTGTGTTACACTTGATTTTTAGATTTTGAAGTTCCTTCAGACTTACATTAGCTTCGCTGATGGTGCTAGTCAATTATGAAACCAACTCACAAAAAGATAAAAAATAAAGATCAACACCTTAGAAATCAACTTCTTCGAGGGGGAACCTCCTTTACATTACACAAATGAACAATTCTTGGATCATACAAATGACAAGGCCTCATTTCTATATATAGGATTATAAGGGGTCATAATATAATTAGAGTTGACATAAGAATAATAATGTAAATACACAACAATAACAATAGTGGGCTTCTATGGGGCACAATAATAACAATATGGGTACTACATGGGCACAACAATATAATAAGGGGGTTTCACTAATAAAAATAAGGGGTTACACTAGTATTTTAGGGACCTAACATGCCCCTCTCCTTCAAAAAGTGTAGTCCTCGACACTTGAGTAGTTCTGGATGATTTTGTATAAAATTATCATCCTTCCATGTGGAATCTTTAGTGGGTAAGTTCTTCCACTTGATGAGATACTCTGAAATTGATCGATTTCGTAGCTGTCGATTTCTCGGTTCTATAACTGCTTCAAGTTCCAATATGATTTTTCCTTCCTTGTCAAGTTTTGTGAATATTGTTTGAAATGGGATCTTCTGCAACTTTTGAATCAGTTCCCACCCTACTTCGTCATTATTCCATTCATCCCTTGCTTCGTTTATCGAATTTGGTTGGATTATTATACCAACCTCTAACATTTCTGCAACCATACGTTCAATTTCACTCCTTTGGGAATATGGATATCTGTAAGGCATAATGTTTGGAGGAATAATTCCTGAAATCAAATGAATAGCATGATCATGATCACGAATATGTGGGAGGCCTTTGGGAGTCTCAAATACCTTGGAATGATTGTCCACAAATTTTTGGAAATCTAGAGAAATAAATGGTTTCGATGTGGGAAACTCTATCGAACATAATTGTGCAATTACGCCTCGTTGTTCTTTCTTTAGAAGCTTTGTCATTCTGTTAAAGTTGATTATCTTCCTCGGTTTCCCTTTGATACCCCTTAATTCAACTTCATTTCCTTTCGAAGAAAATTTCATGAAAAGTTCTTGAAAATTAAAAGCTATTGTACCCAAGGATTGTAGCCATTGGACTCCTAGTACAACATCAGCACCACCCATTGGAATGGAAAGCATTGGGCTATTCAATACATATTCTCCCATGGATAGCTTGATATTATGGCACTTTCCAGAGCAATTTATGGTTCCTCCACTTGTAACCATCACTTGACACTTTGGTGTTGGGTATAGGAAGAAATTCAATTCCTTGGCTATCTTACAATGAATAAAATTATGGGTACTACCTAAATAAATCAACACTATTACCTTTTTCTTCTTGATATATCCTTCTATCTTGAGAGTTTGAGGAGTGGTAATTCCTACCAAAGCATTACAAGATATGGTCAGATTCATTTCTTTTTTCTCTGGGGTTGGTTCCTGGTGAGTATCATTTTCTTTTGATGTTTCTTGATCCTTTTCCTCCTGATATTTCACTGCTTGAACCTTCTTCTTCTTGATATGTCCTTCTATCATAAGAGTTTGAGGAGCGGTAATTCCTGCCAATGTAGTACAATATATGGTCAGATTAATTTCTTCTTTCTCTAGGGTTGGTTCCTGGTGTATATCCTCTTATTTTAATTTTTCTTGATCCTTTTCTTCCTCTTCTTCACAATATATGTAAAATAATTTCTTCTCAGCACACTTATGACATTTAATGTATTTTCTATCACAATTGTAACAAAGCCCTTTTTCTCTTTTTTCTTCCAATTGTTGGGGTGTCAACCTTGTAGGTTGTGGAAGGCTAGGAGAAACAACACTTCCATCTTTATAGTTGTGAGTGGTAGGCTTCCTTGTTTCCATAATTTTTCTTTCCACTTTTCTTGTCCTGTATGCCTTCTCCAATGAACCAGGTTCCCAAAAGAAAACCTCATGTTGGATGTTATATTTTAAGGTCCCTGTGAAGACATCAATCCTCTGCTTCTCTAGAATATCATTTACCCTTATATTCAATTTTTGGAATTCGTCAATATGCTCTGCCATTGAACCCATTTGCTTGAGATTTATCAATTGGCTAAAGAAGGTGTTGCTCTTTGTCTCCTCATAATGTGCTATCATTTCCTCCGTGAAATTGACCAGGTGAAAAGTGCTTTACGAGAACAAAGCCCTCTGTACCATACAAATTGATTCATTTCTAAATATAAAGATGCAATACGTATCTTTTGTAATAGTTGCACGTCATATTGATCAAAATATTGCTCCATCTGTAGTATCCATGTTACCGAATCCTTGCCATCAAACTTCCTCATATCTCTTTTTCTTGCTTTTAGGAGCTCGATCTTGAAACGAATGTAAATATGTAGTTTCAAATCTCCAAATTCTGAAATTATGACCTGTGGTAGCCCTCTACATCCTCTTTTCAATGCCACCAGTCTTATCGGAATTGGATTCTCCAAGAAAGAGTTATGCCCAATCTCCCAAGATGACCTGATTATATACTTTTTTAGTACAACGAACTTGTACGATGTGCCACGTGTCACTGTTTCAAACTTCAGACCTAAAACTGATACACAGAAAACTACAGTCCACCCTCTTTTTGTAACTTCTTACGAAATTTCAATTTGATGCTCAAAGAGAAAGTTATGAATATTTTCCCAAGGTCACTTGTTTGGCATGTAATTCGGGAGCCTGCAAAAACCTTAACTTCCTTGGATCATATCTCCGAAAATATAGCGAGACAAGATTTGAAATTCGGGCCCGAGCTTCAAAAATATTTTGGAGTTTGAACCTTTGTAGAACAAAATTTATAGTGAAAATGCCACTATGACTTGTTTGAGATGGACTTCTAGAGATTGCAAAAACCCTAACTTCATCAGATCATATCTCCGAAAATATAGCGAGAAAAGATCTGAAATTCAAACTCGAGGTTCCGAATGATCATATCTCAAATGGGTTTTTTTTAAGCGTCTGGAACTTCGTAGCAAAAAAGTTATAGCGAAAATTCCGTGATGACCTGTTTGGGGCAGTGAAACCCTAGAATCCAAAGCTTTGATACCAAATGTTATGAAACCAGCTCACAAAAAGATAGAAAAGAAAGATCAACGCCTTAGAAAATTAGCCTCTTCGAGGGGGAAACCTCCTTTACATTACACAAATGAACAATTCTTGGATGATACAAATGACAATACCTCCTTTCTATATATAGGAGTCTAAGGGGTCATAATATAATCAGAGTTGGCATAAGAATAATAATGTAAAGGCACAACAATAACAATAGTGGGCTTCTATGGGGCACAATAATAACAATATGGGTACTACATGGGCACAAAAATATAGTAAGGGGGTTGCACTAACAAAAATAAGGGGTTACACTAGTAGTATAGGGACCTAACATAGTCGTAGTACTTGTTTTCCATAGCTTGGGTCATTTATTCACCAACACGTGAGTTAGTTTCTATTCATGGGATATGCCTCAATTGAACAACAAACAATATTGCAGAGTATAACACAGTGATTGAGCTATTATCTGATGTCATTGCATTTGGAATCAGTTGATCTTTAGGTTAGATTCGCAACTCGTGGTATTACATTTAAATGATTTTATTCAGTTAGAAGTGCTTCCATATTAAGTATGTTTTTGCGGGTTCGCCTCTTCAAAAGGGAATTTGATTATATTGAGTATCAACATATTCTGAGAAATTTAAACACATTAACATATGCATTAGCTAATTATGTGTTAAATTGGCACATGTAAAACATTTGTAAATAAATCAATGCAATATTCATTCATATATTGTACAATATAGATAGAAATAGAATTAGTAGTTTTCATTAGATAAGATTCTATAAATAGCGTGCCTTTTACAAAAAAATTTCATCAAAAAGACATGAGGCCCCATGGCATTTATTTTCCAAACATGCTGATACATCATCAAAAATAAAAAATCTAGCCCTCAAACTAGTGACTACGCATGATGATGATTATGGTAGCATACAATAACATGAGCTACTTGTCGTAGAAAACGGCTAATAGGTCGAGGAACCCCTGCAGTATGCCTCTGGTAGCGGAGAGGCAGATCATCTATCATGACATTCGAGATGTCCAAAGTCAACATCTCAAGGTTGTGCTCTATCTCTATCAGTGTCTCTGCCGCATCCGGGTTATGTACTATGGGAGAATCTGGCTTCTCACCATGCCGATCATATCTACGTAATTCAGTTGTTCTCACTGGGGCAACATCTCCATGTTCATTTCAAATAATTAGTTTTGGATTCCAAAAATAACAAAAAAATGAAAAAAACTTGTGTTTGACCACCATGATTTCAGAAGATGTCACATCAAACATTATTATTCATGGAAAAGGGGCTACCTACATGATCATGATGAATAATACTTTGAAAGAGTTGATGTTGTAACACTAGTTAAGAGTTTAAGGAGTCAAGCTTAACCACTAGTAGGATATCAGGATATGTTATAACGAAACCACTAGGAGGAAAAAGGGGTCTATTCTATTCGAGTGCATTTTGTTGCATAGATAAACATAGTAGCTGAAAATGGATAGGAAGAGATGAAAAAATAGAGGGTTTTTGCTTAGTAACATCCCACATACCAAAAGTACTAACATCCATTTCCATTTCGAGAAAGAGGGAGAAAAGCAACCTCACCTTCAAGTTGGGTTTTCTCTCGAAAGGGTTTCCTAGGTCATATCTTGCGTTATTATGATTGTGAGTAATTTATTTTTTGTATGTCCTCTGCTTTCTTCATTTTCTATATTACATTTATATAAAAAATAAATTAATAAGTATATAACTCTAAGGAAAATAACTCTCATAATATAGATTTCATATTTTTAGTATAAATTTATCATATTTTTTGCAATGAGGTATTTAGTGGAATATCCATGGAAATTTTTGGATCATATAACTATCAAATCAATTTTCTTTGGGTATATTGTGGGGAGTTGCAAGGAATCCAAGTATGTTAAACCAAAAATCATAAAACCAAATCCATGGCTAACAAATTTGTTAATAACCTTCAAGATCCTACAAATGAGAGGTTTAAATGGTTGGAAGCATAGGTCATAGATATAAATCGTAATGTGAACCTCCTCATGGTGTCCTTGACAAATAAGCTCAATACATTCAAAGAAGATAGGGTTTCTAACATGGACGTCGGATCAAATGGGAAATCAATAGATTAAGAAGAACCAAAGAGGAAATTTAAGAAATAACCTAAAAAGGATCAACCTAGTTTTGTTGTGAATAATTCATAATCCTTATTCAATATGGAAGCAAAGGTCAACATAAAGCCATATCAAGGTCATATTGATGCTCTAAATTTAAATTACTGGATGCAAAAGGTAGAATTCTATTTTAATGTTCATCATATATAGGAAGAACATATGATTTCATTTGCTTAGATGAAATTAGAGGGTTGTGCCCTGACTTGGGGGAAAGCACATGGACACCCTAAGGTTAGAGGGAGATCCACCAATGAATAAGTGGGAGTATTTCGAAACTTTCATAAAACCACAATTCTACCCTATGAGTTATGTAGAGTAATAATGGATCTGGTGGCATCACTTAAAGCAGAAGTAGGGTTATAATGTATAGGAGTACACCACAAAATTTAGAAACATGACCACAATGTTGGGTATCTCCCCAAAGAACCTAGATGTGCACGTCAAATATCGGAGGGGTCTACAAAACCAGATATGGAAGCAATTGATGTTGTTCAAACCCATATCGGTGGACAAACCTTGTGTACAATCACAATATCTAGAGAAAATAGGCAAGAAAAAAGGGAAAAATAAGTGGGTCAAAGTAGAAGGAGCACCAAGAAGCTTTTAAGGAGGGGAAGAAGAAGTGAAAGGGAAAAAAAGAAGAAAAGATAACAACCCTAGAATACTAGTGCAATGAGCCTAACAACCACTGCAACCACTCTAACATTGATAGTCATATAGAGGAGAAGTTTTGGAAGTTGCATCCAGAGCTCAAAATGAATAACAAAAAGAAAGATGCTAAGAAGAAAAATATCATGGCCACTAATTCAAAAAATTAGGTGGAAAGCAACTTAGACGTGGATGAGAAGATTATATACACATCAATGTAGAAGGGGGTGAATTTTAGTCGCCTTTAACAACAAGAAGAGAAGGAAATGCCCAAACATTTTTGTATAAAGATACAAGTCAAGAAGACAAAAATTGCTGCTCTTTTCCACTCAAGATTATTGGTGAATCTCATTGCAATAGAGTTGGTAAAAAAATTGGGATTCTAATTTTGTGATCATCCAAGCTCATATCCATTGGGATGGGTAACTAAGGATGCAAAAATAAAGGTAACCAAATAATGCAAAATTAGATTTGTTACTAGTGCTAAATTTATTGATGAAGTAGAACTAGACGTAGTTCCCCTTGATGTATGCAGAGTGGTTTTTGGAAGTCCCTATATGTACATGTGGGATGACATATCCATGCAAATAACCAACAAATATCACCTCATGAAGGATGGTAAATCATTCATCATCAATGCACACTATGGAAATCCCATAATTTACTCATAAGTGTCAACCAAGCCAATAAACTGATTAGTTCTAACAAGAAGTATGATTTAATGCTTTTAAGGGAAAATCAATGTGTAAAAGAGTCAATGAGATTAAATTCATCCCTAGAGGGGTGTACTACAGAACAAAAATAATATTTGGAAGAGTTTCTATAGGCATATAGGGGTGTGTTTTGGGAGCCTAAAGGGTTATTTCCCAAGAGCGAAGTGGAGTACGGAATGTAGTTGTTGCCACACTCATCGTTGCCAAACATTGGATTATTAAATTAGTATGTTAAGAAGCAAGTGAGGTGAAGACACAACTTTAACAATTACTGGATACACCCATCATCATTGTGATGTGGTTTTATTACAGTTGTTAAACAAAATTATGCTGAAGAACATGTAACCCTTGTTTGAATAGATAATCAATTGGATCACTTATGACAATCTAAATACTTCACCAAGCTAGACTTAAAGTCAAGATATCACCGAGTTTGGATGAGAGAAAAATAGACTTAGAAAACGGCCTTCAAAACTAGACAAATTTTGTATAAATAATTAGCCATATTATTTAGCCTATGTAATATACCAACTAAATTTATAAAATTAATGAATAATATATTAT
>APFE031594111.1:9476-31666 GCA_000404065.3 Pinus taeda | reverse complement strand
TATACTATTTATTATTATTAAATTCCAAATTTATTCTCAATATTAAAGTCTTTAATATATTTTAAATTTATTTAACACAATGAAGTGAAGTAGGTTTATTAACACATTAATTTATATTAGTCACTGCCAAGGCATGATTCTAGCAATTGACTACTAGTACTTTAGAATACAACTTATAATGTTAACTTTGAAAAATTTCTGCTTCACATGTTTTATGTATAATTTATGGATATGGTTTCAATATTCATGCATGATATTTAGGTATTTGTGTAGTGATTTTTTATTCTTAAGCTTTGTAGGAAAACCATCATTCTCCAAAATAGATCATACTCTCGTGAATAACATCTTTACCATTAGTTACTTCCCACCATAATTTAAGGAAATCTTTGCATAAAAATGGATAGGAATAAGATGTAAATAAATATAGTTACTAGGAGTTACTTCCCACCATTATTTATGTTTTCCTTAGTACTTATGTAGGAGCAAAATTGTAAATGTGTAGACTTACTAGTGGTTATCACCCACTAAGCACCTAGATTAAATATTAATTTTTTTAGAACATATTATATTGAAGAAAGGGAGGAAGGACAACCTAATTATTAAATATTTTTTTTTAAATTGATTTTTTTTGTATATTTTATTTAAAATTTGATGGAGATTTTATAATGAAAGTTTGACTATGGTAATCTATACAATCACTCCAAAAAAATTTAAGACATTAAATTCATTAAAAACAATAAAATTGAAAAAAATTATGACTAAATGTAGATTAAAAAAAACAACAACAACATTAAATATTACAATGCTCCTAAAAAAAAAGTTCTTGACAATTAGCTTGCCATCTAAGTTTTAATGTTAATTAACAATAAAAGTAAATCTCGAAAAAAACCAAAATGGCCATAACACAAATGAATTATTGAATCATGAATCTAATTATTATTTTATAATTAATAATAGTAATATATTTTCTATTTTTTATATCAAAATTTCTCAATAACCAAATTAACAATCAAATTAAAATTAAAATCAATTGTAAAATATTAAAAGTACTTTATTGTAAGTCTTGTTTAAAAAAATTATGCACAACCCCCTTATAGCATAGACCATGCAATGAATTCTACTTTGACAATCTTGTTATAATTTTAAAATTAAAACAAATCGAAAGAATGATTGGGGTTGGAAGTAAAGAATGATACTCATTGATTTTAGAATAAAATATGTCATCTTATAAACAAGTATGCAACAATTAACCTTGAAATCAACCATTAGCAACATTAAGTTTTAATAATATCATGAGTTAATGGTCATATGATCTATAGATATTATAACAATTATGGCATCAAAGGCTCTTTGGAGTGGAGCTATTAGGGCTAATGGTTGCACACTTGTTTATGAAGTAAGAGAAATTATTTTATACTAAAGTTCAACACTTCACACAAAAAAGAGATCAACATGTTGTCCAAATATTTATTTAAGTTTACAAAATATGATGTTGAACTCCATGAATTTTTCTTTGTCATTCGACATTTATATATGCAAATGCAAACTATGATAAAAGAATCACGCAAAATAGAATTACTATGGTAATTTTAATTTCCTTATTTACATTATTCTAATCTCATAGATATAATCAATTAATTCAAATAAAATATGAGGAAATTTGAATTCTCTTTTTCTTAGGAAAAGTTTGAATTTCAGTGGATCGCTTAGGCAAAAGAGATATGGATTGTGACATAATTAGTTTATGTTGTAGAGACCTGTTATCACTCTAGGAAACTCTCCTAGGTTGTAGCTCAAAGATGCCTAGTAACATATAAATCATCAATATTGTTCTCTGAACTATTGGAATGGATGATGGTTTGGATCAAGTCAGATGATTGTTTCAACTCTGTTTTCACTTAAGACATGCATGAACACCCTCAGCTTTATAAGGCTTTAGACCACCGATGCTCAATAGTTTATAGATTCAATGGATAGATGGAGAATATTGAATGTACCAGTAGATGCATACATAAACACGTATAAATGGCTAGCTACAGGAAGTAAATGAAGCTTGCAAATCTAATTTATCAATGTAGAGATAATATGACAATTATCTGGCATTAGACACAGAAGAAACATGAATAACCTATTCAAGTGCAAGCTTAGAACAGAAGAGAAAATGAGAATTGAACATGTAACAGCAAAAGAAGCTTATATTGGTGGAATCAAGATGAGATGCTAGAGGAGCAGAGTCTCCACAGTCTCCAAAAGTTGAGCCCTTCATACTTCTAACTTTTAGCCATTTATAGGCTTTTTACAATGCTCCCGAACTCTCAAAAGCTCAAGGTGTCTTAATCTATCCCCTCTGTCTTTTTAACTGTTTGATGCCATGAATAGACACACATGAGATAGGAGGCTTCTTTTTCTAAAATCAGTAACCAAATTCTGGTAATTTTGCCTTGCTGTCAGGTGGCTCGCTCGTGCCAGTGATGCTCCATGATAATTTATGCTAGTTTGGCTGTGTTGCATTGTTGTTTTTCCCTTACGACCATATATTATGTTATTTCAGTTCACCTGTTGACTGTTAAAAATACGAAAAGAGCCAAACAGAGCTATCGGGTCTATTCCCAATCACTGTCGCCTGTCGCAAATGGCCTATCCCTTTGTTTTTTAGAAATACATCAAAACATTGGAAATACATTAAAAATGGCGCATGACGGACTTCAAATATTATATATTTCCCTTCACGAACCCTTTCGGGTCTGGGTCTTATCGCATATCGCAAGTCGCTTCAGTCATGTTCCATGGTTCCCATTTGTATTTTTAGAAATATGTTAAAACTGCGAAAATGCATTAAAACTGGCTTTTCTGCGGATCTCAAATCTTATGAAATAATGCTTATATAGCCATCGGGTCCGGCTAATCACATCGCATACATGTATAAAAGGCCTCGCTTCATAATGTTTCCCCAATTGTGATCCGCCGATGCGATTAATTGCAATCGCATATCGCTCATGCCCCGGGCTGATGGTGAGCGCTCTATTGTGTTGGTCGATTGCGATCCTGCGATGCAACATGGGCCTTCAATCTGCGTGCTTGATTGACGGTCCACGTTGACTCCATCGATCGCCATCACAAGTCTCATATGGTATGCCCTCAATCTGCCGATTGCCACCGCCGATTGCGGTCCGACGATCAGAGCTGGACCGTTGATCGGCCAGATCTGACGACTACTGTGCATTCACTTGTTATGCCTCCGATACTCTATTTTTCACTGTTTTTATGTGTTTTTGGCTTCCCAATAGTGTTTCTCCGCCATTCTAAGGGCTCTTCTCCTGTGATTGTTTTGATCTTTGGCACGATTTTATGAGATTTTGAAGACTTAGAGAGCATATTTAGATCCATTTTGGACCACATGCTAACAAGGCTAACACTAGCTCCTTCTGGGGATGAAAGCCTCCCTGTGAGGTTTCAAGGACTACAGACCAATGCCTTTCCTGTAAAACCAAAATCAAATCTATCTCTTAGTGTTCCATTGGGCATGGAGTTTATTTTGCATAGAAAATAAAAACTGAAAAACATATTTACAATATCAAGGCTTTAAAGCCTTAAATGAAATAAAGTTTCAAGAACCGCCCATTGACTGGGCCACCAAAAACATCTTCTCCTTCTAGACTGTGCAGAATAAAGGTATTGTTCTACTGAATTCGAGTGATGAAAAACTGACCTGTCCATAAGGAGTCAAACTTACCATGATTACCTTTCTTTTCCTTAAATGCATCCCATTTGAGAACCCAATCACCAACCTGAAAATGGTCCATCTTTGCTTTCCTATCAAAGGTTTCTTTGATCCTCTTCTGACGAATTCTTGACTTTTCAACCAGCTGCTCTCTGATCTGCTATAATTCAACCAAGTTATTCATTCTCCTTACCATGTCATTCGTTTCATCATGTTCTTCTTGAAAGAATTTGGCCACAGGGAGAATCAGCAAGATAGGAAAAACAACATCAGCGCCATAAACCAGCTTAAATGGAGAATTTCCTATGGACTTCTTGTTGGTAACTCTGTTAGCCCACAGTGCAAACTTCAACTTAGAATCCCAGCTCTTTTTTTTGTCCTCCAATAGTTTTTTTATTATCCTTACAAGATTCTTGTTAGATGATTCTGCCAGGCCATTGCCTTGAGGATAATATGAGGCAGAATGCACCAATTGAATGCCCATGGATTCAGTCATGTCCACCAATTCTTTTGCCTTGAAAGCTGTTGCATTATCAGTGACTAGTTTGGTTGGGCAACCAAATCTAGTGAAAATATTCTCATTCAAGAACTTTATGACAACTTGATGACTAGCATTCTTGGTGGGTATAGTCTCAATCCATTTGGTGAAATAATCAGTGGCTACCAAGATCCATTTGTGCTGGCCACTGGAATGTGGGTTGATCTCACCTATAAAGTCCAAGCCCCACTGTTGGAAGGGATCATTGGTGTGTACTGGCTTCAAGGGAAGAGATTTTAGTTGTTGTCTTCCAGCAAACTTTTGACATTTGTCACAAGACCTCACAAAAGAACACACATCAAAGAACAGAGTAGGCCAATAATACCCAGCTCTCAGGATCTTGTGGGCTATGGTTTTCCAGTAATGATGCCCTCCACAGACGTTAGAATGGAACTGGTGCATGACTTCCACAGATTGTCCTTTATCTAGACATCTCAAGAGGATTCCTGATGGGTCTCTCTAATAAAGCATGTTTTTATTAATGCAAAATTTGGTTGATCTGAGCTTAATGGCTTGGGCTTGACTCGAGCTAAGCCCTAGAGGGACTTCTAGCTTCTGCAAAAAATGAACTATGCTGGAATACCATTCACTAGTGGCTAGATTTTTAGCCAAAGACTGATTTTGCTCTCACTCTACTATTGTTTCCTCTATCTACTCATCACCTAAACTTGAACCCATGCAATTGATGTCTAACAAACTGCAATTTTCCTCTGCCATAAGTTTAGCCAAGCCCTAGCCTTTGACAAGCTTGGTGGGCTTCACCTCTATGTTGAACTATATAAATTTTGCAATCCATTTAGCTCTCTTTCCAACAATATCTGTCTGAGTTAGGACATCTTTTATTGAGGCTGAAGGTACATATGCAACCACTTTGGAATGAAGAATATAAATTTTGAATGCCTTTAAAGATTTTATGAGAGCATAAGCTTATTTTTCAATAAGGTCATACCTTAGTTCAACATCCCTCAAAGTTTTGCTGAAAAAGGCCATAGGGTGCTCTACACCTTCATCATTTTTCTGCAATAGAACTACTGCAAGTGTTACTATCATAAGAGGTAAAAGAGAAGATATAAACCTCCTTGGTGTAATTTGGGCTGATTAGAGTGGGAGCTTCCATGATAGCTTGTTTGATGGCTTCAAAAGAGTTTCTTGCAGCATCTGTCCATTTTATTTCCAATCCTTTCTTCAGCATGGAGGTGATGTGCTTCACTAGCTCTGCAAATTTTGGAATGAACCTCCTTACAAAGTTAATATTACCTAGGAAAGATTGAATGTCCCTTTTTGATCTTGGGATGGACAATGTCTGAATTGCTTGAACTCTTGCTGGATCGATCTTCACACCTTCAGCAGAAACAATATGTCCCAGCAGTTTGCCTTCTTCTAGAGAAAACTGTGACTTCTTTGGGTTTATATAAATTCAAAAACATCTGCACTTTAGAAACACCTTCTTCAAATGCTGTAAATGGTCCTTGTGACTACTGGAAAAGACAATTATGTCGTTGAGGTAAATAAGGACAAAATTGTCCTTCTCTCCCATAAAGGCTATGTCCATGGCCCTCTGAAAAGTAGCCCCAACATTCATCAATCCAAAAGGCATTTTGGAATACATGAAAGTGCCCCAAGGAGTAGTGAAGGCGGTCTTTTCCTGATCTTTTGGATGTACAACAATCTGATTGTAACTTGAAAATCCATTTAGGAAAGACATGACTCTAGTCCCTGAAACTTTTTGCAGCAAGTATTCCATCTTAGGCAGGGGGTAGTTGTCTTTTATAAAGCATTTGTTCAGATTCTTGAAGTCAACACAAAGCCTGATTTCTCCATTCTTCTTTCTTACTACCACAAGGTTACCTATCCACTTTGAATACCTTAGGGGAACTATGATCTTGGCATCCAGCAGCTTCTTGATTTCTTTCTCAATCGAAGGCAATAAGAGAGGGCTGATAGGTCTTAATTTCTGCTTAAAAGGGATGGTGTTCTTCTCTAGCGGGATCTTATGTTGAATGATGTTGGTGTCATAGGTCTTAAGATCACTGTATTCCCAAGTAAAAATATCAGCAAATTGTTTCATCAGGGTGTAATACTCGGAACTCTAGGTAGAAGAAAAGTGACTGGACATATTTATGTACTTTGGATGGGTTGGACTCCCTACATTATGTTTATGAACAACAGACTCTTTTTCTGTTTTGGCAGGCTTATAAGGTACATCATTATGATCAAACAGCTTCTCTAGGGGCACCAACCCTTTGGGTATACGGTTACTAGGTAGCTGAACAATGCTGTCTTGACCAATCTCGTCCTTTAGCTTGGACTGGTTGCATTCTTCATTGGTTTCATTTTCTTGGTCAATGTGCATTTCAGAAAATTCATCAATGATTTGTAAAAACTTATTAATGTCATCATCATCTTCAAAAACTTTCCAGTATATGACATTGTCAGGCAGAGATGGTCTATATTTCACCTAAACTTCATAAGTCAATTTAGGAGGCAAAGGAGGAATAAACATGCTAGCAGACACAGCAAGGGAATCAACAAGTTGGTTCTTCATTCTAGGGATGTAAGAAATGTTGAAACTATTAAAAGAACCCTTGAGCTTCCATACCTCATCTCTATATGCTTTTAGACTTGGATGCTTTGCTTGGAAAGTTTTGTTGACCTGAATAATAAGGTCTGCATCTCCAAACACCTTCAGACCTTTGATGCCCATTTCTTTAGCAACGTTTAAGCCCAATATCAAGGCTTCGTACTCTACTATGTTATTTGTGACCTAAAAAGTCAATTTGAAAGATAAATGAATGCATTCCCGTGTGGGGGATACAAGGACTACACCTGCCCCTGCAGCGTCCTTAGAGAAAGCTCCATCAAAGAACATGTCCCAAATTTGTGGGCCTTCTTCCTCTGTGGTCTGGCAAACTGGTTTCTTAAGCTGTGTGGAGGCCAACTAGGATTCTTCACTCTGAAGAATACAAGCTCCAAAATCAGTGTCAACAACATAGATGGGATGATTAGTGGGATTCCTTTCATCGCTGATGATATAAGCCAACTAAGCTTCTCTATATAATCTCCTGCTCTCACCTCCAAAAACTGGGACAGTAGCGTAGGATAGATCATTTTGCAATGTTCCACCTAATCTCTTGATCCAACCTCTGGAAAGCAACATGCCAAACTTGGGGGGTACATCTACTACCACAATATCCATCATCATGCTCTTCATGGGTAGCTGAGGCAAGGTGATGGCTAAGTCTTTGATTAATCCCAAACATTTCACTTTTCTAGAGTCAAAAGAAAACAGGTCATGATAAGTCTTGGTAATGTCAAGACCCAACTCATCCATGAAAGCCTTGGGCATTAGATTATGGCTGGCTCCTATGTCCAGAAGGCAGTTGTGGAGGATTTTATCATGAATAGTCAGAGAGACATAGAATGATGGGGAGTTGTCATCGTAATTTTCAATCATAGGGCTGAGAACAACAACTGGTTTGTCATCTTGCAGATTTACATAGTCAGTGGAGGCTTGGATGGCTGTAGGCTCAAGGGCCTTGAGGATGGATCTTTTGAAGGACTCATTCTTCACTAGTTCAATTAGAGGCATAGGTATTCTTAGCTTCTGGATTTCTGATTCATAACTGAAAGGAGAAGTAGACTTTTCAGGGCCTCTTACCTCGTGAGCTGGAGCTTTGAGGATGATGGGATCCACTGTCGGTCGTTTCTGCTTATTAGCTTGTTGTACTGCAGGGACAACAACTCTTTGAACAGGAGTTTCCTTAGCATTATTCATCTTTCACCTCAGATCATATCTGTGTTGATCATCAATTTGCAGAACAACTCCACCATCCCACTCTTGGCTGATCTAGTCATTGAAAAACGACTTTTCATAAGTAGATAAGGTAAAAAAGGAGGTACTGCCTTTGTCTTCCAGAAAATGGATCTCCTCATCTTCTTCAAACTGCTCTTCTTCCATGACTGCATTCTGGAAAGGGGTCTTCACCCTTTGGTCTTCATTGGTATCTTTGCTTCTTTGCAGAATCTGCAACTGCTCATTAGCTCTTCTATATGGATTTGGATTTCTAGGAGCAAAGGTATTAGGAACTCTTTCTTTCCCAAGGTGTTGCTCCACCTTTAATTTGGAGATCTCAGAGGCTAATGACTCTATCATCTTGGTCATTTTATCGATCTTGGGATCTGAAGATGATGAAGATTCACCCCTCTGTCTCCTTCTATCAACATTCCCCTTGAGCTTCTCTGCAGCCATGATGTTTGATTCTACTTCCAAGGCTACATCCTGCATATCCGCCAAAGTAGCACATCGCCTCTCCCTCAACAATAGATAGAATTCAGAATCAAATGCACTAGCATAAGTGAGTTTAGCAGAGGTAGTGGTGGGTTTTACTTCAGCTGGTATCTTGCTGTACATGCGATTAAACCTCTTATTAAAATTAGACAACAACTCACCATTTTCCCTCTTTAAGTTCCCAAACTCGGTGTGGCAGTAAAGTAGATCCTTCTTATCCCCCCAATGCTTTAGGAATGCATCGTCTAAAGCCTCAATATCTGCTATATACCTTGGGGTCAGTTCTCTGAACCATTTTCTAGCCTCTCCATCTAGGCTTTGGACAAAGACTCTCATCCAGACATCATCTTCACTAATGTCCAGGTTATCAGCATAGCTATAAATTGATTCAAGATTTTCTTCAGCTGTAACACCTTTAGTCCTAGTGAACTTAGGCCTATACTTCTAATATTCTCCAGTAGGCATGGCATTCAAAGGAGTGGGCAGTACTAGAGGTCCATACCTAGTAGCTATGATTCTTTCCATTTTGGTAGGTGCTTATGGACCTGCCATAGCTGTGGTGGCTATAGGGGTACTGGAAGTTTGAATGACAGAGGGCTGAGGAGTGATTGATAGAACTAAAGGAGTATGATGGATGGGAGATGAGGTTTCCTTTGGGCTTACAACAAAAGGAGAACCTAAAGAATAAGGAGCTTAATGAATCTCTCAGATTTTTTCTTCACCGCTAGTATTAGATGCTATACTCTCAACATGTATTTGTTCTATTGCAGGACTTTCTTGAAGAGGTATAAAATATTGTTTAGAACTACCTGAAGTTGATGCTCCTTTCTGCAACACCTTTCTTTCTTTGATGATTCTTTCAGGGTCAGGCACTGGGTCAGCTTGTGGCTTCTAAGGATTTCTCTGAGTATGCCTCACAAACTGATCCAGAACTATGAAGTGGAGTCGCCAAGAGGTTCGTCCTTTAGTAGAGTCGCCAGACAGATGATTACAACCGAAAAAGTGCCCAGAATTTGTCTATCATCAAAGCTAGATCTGTGTTGTCTCCCAGGGAAGCTGAGCTTCAGTCTCCTCTCCCCAGCAAAGGCGCCAATTATGTTATCACTCCAGGAAACTCTCCTAGGTTGTAGCTCGGAGATTCTTGGTAACATATAAATCTTCAATATTGTTCTTTGAACTATTGGAATGGATGATGGTTTGGATCAAGTCAGATGACTATTTCAACTCGGTTTTCACTCAAGACATGCATGAACACCCTCAGCTTCACAAGGCTTTAGACCACTAATGCTCAATAGTTTATAGATTCAATGGATAGATGGAGTATACTGACTATACCAGCAGATGCATACATAAACACATATGAATGGCTAGCTACAAGAAGTAAATGAAGCTTGCAAATCTAATTTATCAACGCAGAGATAAGATGATAGTTATATGGCATTAGACACAGAAGAAACATGAATAACCTGTTCAAGTGAAAGCTTAGAACATAAGAGAAAATGAGAATTGAACATGTAACAACAAAAGAAGCTTATATTTCTGGAATGAAGATGAGACGCTAGAGGAGCAGAGTCTCCACAGTCTCCAAAAGTTGAACCATTCATACTTCTAACTTTCAGCCATTTATAGGCTTTTTACAATGCTCCCGAGCTCTCAAAGGCTCAAGGTGTCTTAATCTATCCCCTCTGTCTTTTTAACTATTTGATGCCATGAATAGACACGCATGAGCTCGGAGGCTTCTTTTTCTAACAACAATAACTAAATTTTGGTAATTTTGCCTTGCTGTCAGGTGGCTCGCTTGTGCCAGTGATACTCCATGATAATTTCTGTCGGTTTGGCTATGTTGCACTGTTGTTTTTCCCCTTACAACCATATATTTTGTTATTTCAGTTCACCTGTTTACTGTTAAAAATACGAATAGAGCCAAATAGAGCTATCAGGTCTGTTCCCAATCACTGTCGCCTGTCGCAAATGGCTTGTCCCTTTGTTTTTTAGAAATACATCAAAACATTGGAAATACATTAAAATGGCCCATGACGAACTTCAAATATTATATATTTCCCTTCATGAACCCTTTCAGGTCTGGATCTTATCGCATATCGCAAGTCACTTCGGTCCTGCTCCATGGTTCCCCTTTGTATTTTTAGAAACACGTTAAAACTGCAAAAATTCATTAAAACTAGCTTTTCTGCAGATCTAAAATCTTATGAAATAATGCTTATATAGCCAACGGGTCCAGCCAATCGCATCACATACATATATAAAGGCCCCGCTCATTAATGTTTCCTCGATTGCGATCCACCGATGCAATTGATCGTAATCGCATATCGCTCATGCCCCGAGCCAATGGTGAGCGCTCTGTTGTGTTGGCCGATTGCGATCCTGCGATGCAAAGTGGGCTGTCAATCTACGCGCTTGATCGACGGTCCGCGTTGACTCCGCCGATTTCCATCGCAAGTCTCATATGGTCCGCCCTCAATCCATCGATTGCCACCACCAATTGTGACCGCCAATTGCTGCCACCGATTGCGATCTGTCGATCAGATCTGGACCGTTGATCGGCCAGATCTGACGGCTACTGTGATTTCACTTGTTTATGCCTCCAATACTCCATTTTTCACTATTTTTATGTGTTTTTGGCTTCCCGATAGTGTTTCTCTGCCATTCTAAGGGCTCTTCTCCTGCGATTGTTTTGATCTTTGGCACGATTTTACAAGATTTTGAAGACTTAGAGAGCATATTTGGATCCATTTTGGACCACATGCCAACAGGGCTAACAAGACCTACAGGCAAATTCTCTATGAAGATTTTTGTGCTTACAAGCTTATCCCTTTGAGCCAATGTTTTAGGCAGTTGAATCTGAGCATTATATTATCCAATTATTTATTGGAACACAAAACAATCTAACTTTTATATCTATATTTTTACATAATTGAGTAGAGACAGAAGGAATTGTTTTATGATAATAAAAAATGGAAGAATATTTTTTTATAATGTTTGATCTAATTTGTGTTGTATATGATGAATCAATGTTAAGCTAATGTACATAGTACATATACTATCTACTTACTTCCATGTCTCACATATGAGCTTGTAATCTTCCTTCAATGAAAGAGCAACTCCATTTGCAAACCCAAGAATATCGAGTAAAAATAGTCTTCTTTGTTATGGGATCATATTTCAGAAGTCTGGTATAGGTTTTTGCTTCCAAAAAATCTGAAACCATCTCTTATATCCAAACTTGGTGCTTGCATTAGTGAAATATACACTTCTATCCCCATCCTCTACAACTGTATCAACAAACCTACAAAATCCCACCTCTACCCTATGTTATATTTTATGAAAACAAACATAAACAACATTTTTTTCTTTCAAATGGTTGTGTAAATGTCATAATGTAAATACATAAAAGAGTTTCAATTGAACAAACCTGGTTGCAACTCCACCAATTTTTTAAGCTAAAAGTGTTATATGTGAGACCAAATGAATAAAATAAATAAAACAAAAGCATAATGTAATATTATGACTTCTTGAAACTTCTGGAAGAAGTCTAGAGCATTGGTTTTGGATGGTTTTCATATCACATGGTATTGTGCTAATAATGTTTCTCTAGATTATTCAATGAGAGATTATTTATATTTAATATTGGTTAGACATTATGTGTGTGGGGGTGAGAAGGCAAGAACAATTTTTTTCTTGTAGGGTTTTCCATGTAAATCTATCGTTCATTTTAGTTCTATGAATTGTTTTTATATTATTTTTCAGATTTGGATTTTAAATTAGCATGCTTTTATAGATCTATTACATTATCAACAATGTGAAATTTATCTTATATATTAATTTGTTGAGTGTTTTAACAAGTGGTATTAGAGCAAAGTTCTTCTTAGAGATTCGATCTGTGTAGGATTTATTTAAAGACGACTGAAATGGAATCACTCATAAGTATTTAAAAACTTACTGGGGTTAATTTCACAATATGGAGATCGAAAATGGAAGATATATTGACTTTGAAAGTTCTGCACTAGGTGATTGAGGGTAAATCAAAGAAACCCTCATCCATGATTGATGAAGAATGGGAGAAGATAGATAAAAAAAATTGCCACTATTCGATAATATTTGGCAGACATGGTGTATTTCAATGTTTCTCAAGAGAAAACAATTGAATCATTATGGAAAAATATTCAAGATTTATATGAACAAGATACAACAAACAACAAATTATTTTTAATGAAGAGATTGTTTAATATCAAAATGAAGGAAGGGAGTCTAGTAGTGGAACATTTAAATGAGTTGCTTCTAATATTAAATCAGCTTGCTTCACTGAAAATTATATTTGATGATGAGATCCAAGCCTTATTACTCTTGAGATCAATGCCACATAGTTGGAAAAACTTGATTGTCACAATAAGTAATTCGACACCAAAAGGTAAATTGTGTTTTGAATATGTTTCTAATAGTTTATTAAATGAAGAAATGCACAAGAAATCTATGAAGGAGGAAATGCAAAATATGGAGGCATTAACACATGGTGACCACTAAAGACAACCATATAGAAGGAAATCATGGCATTCTGTATCTAGAGGTAGATCAAAGTCTAGACAAGGCAGAATAAGCTTCTACCATTGTGGAAAGCCTTGCCATATAAAAAAAAAAAAAAAAACAAGGTGTTGAAAGGAGAAAAAAATGAGCAAAAGGCAACCAACAACAACAACAATGAAGAAATTATTGTTATTGCATCAGATGGTGAGGTATTATTTATGGTTTCTTATGAAGATGCATGTATTATACTTCTTGTCATGATAGTGACTAGAATTTAGATTCTGGAGACTCCTACCATGCTACTCCAAGTAAAGAAAGTTTTATTTCTTATAAATCTTGAAATATGGGAAAGGTTCACTTGGGTAATAAAAGTCTTTGTAGTATCAAAGGGGTAGGGGATGTACTAATAAAGACAAGAGATGGTTGTAGTTTATTGCTTAAACAGGTTAGCTATGTACCATAATGAATTTGATCTCAGTTGCGAAGTTAGATGATGAAGGCTACCTCACAGTTTTTGGCAAAGGAGGTTCGAATATTGTGAAGGGCTCACTAGTTGTTGCAAAGGGGCAGAAAATTGGCACTCTCTACACAATAAAGTAAAAAATATGAAATTTTAATATTGGTGTTGCTAAGGAGGAATCTACAACATATTTATGAAACATTTAAGGCTTGGGCACATGAATGAAAGAGGAATGAAAATCCTTGTTGAGAAAAACATTTTTCCTAGGATAAAAGGTACATAATTAAATTTTGTGAACATTGTATTATGGGTAGACAAAAGAGGGTGTCATTTATGAGAGATGGTCATAAAAGAGATACACAAATATTTTATCCAGTATATTCTACTGTTTGTGGTCCAATCAATATAAAATCACTAGGAGGAGTTTCTTATTTTGTTATTTTTATTGATGATGCCTCAAAAAAGGTGTGGGCTTTCCCTATTAAAAGAAAGGATCAAGTTTTAGACATTTTTCATAAATTTCACTTGCATATTGAAAGAGAAACTAACAAGTTACTGAGATGTACTAGAACATATAATGATGGGGAATATTGCTTCAATGCATTCAAATAATATTGTAGTAGACATGGCATAAAGCATGTAAAAACAATTCTTCACACTCCACAACAAAATGAAACAACCGAGATAATGAATTGGAAAATAATGGAGAAGGTGAGAAGTATGCTTTCAAATTATGGTTTTCTTATATACTTTTGGGCAAAGGTTGTCTGAAAAACTTGCAACTTAATCAATCAGTCTCCCACAACTTCATTGGATGGTGGAATTCCTGAAAAGGTATGGACTAGTAAAGATTTATGTTATGCTCATTTGAAAATATTTGGTTGTGAAGGATATGTGCATATTCCCAAAGAACAAAGATTTGAGCTGGATGAAAAGTCATTAAAATGCATTTTTTTGGGATATCCTCATAATGAGTTAGGTTACCAGCTATGGGATCCTTTGAAAAAGAGAGCTATTAGAAGCAGGGATGTTAATTTTAATGGAGAAAAAATGTTTAAAACTAATGAAAAAGATGTGGAGGAGAAAAAAATTGTTGAAATTCCAAAGCAATAGGAAAATCGACGACTATTAAAAGAAGACTCATCAAGAGATAATGAGTAGTCATTAAAACAAAATGAAAGTGAGGAACAACAAGGAGAAGAACACGAAGAACAACAAAACTAGCAGACATCGGCAGAAAGTCCACCACAAAACTCATCAATTCGAAAATATAGTAGGACACATAGGCCTTTGCAACGGTATTATCCCTTCGAATGTATTTTATTGATTGATAAAAATGAACCTTCTTATTTTTAGGAAACATGTGAAGGACAAAATAACATCAAATGGAAAAAAAACTATGCAAGAAGAGCTAAAATCCTTACATGATAATAAGGCGTGGGATTTAGTTGAAAGGCCAAAAGGAGGAAATGTTTTAAAGAACAAGTGGGTGTATCAAGTAAAACATGAAGGAAAGGAAAATCAACAAAGATTTAAAGCAAGGCTAGCGGTTAAAGGTTTTGGACAAGAACAAGGTATTGGTTTGACAAAAAAAAATCTTTGCATTTGTTAAAATGTCGTCAATATGAGTAGTACTTGGCCTTGTAGCTACTCTAGATTTAGAGTTGGAGAAATTAGATATCAAGACAACCTTCCTACATGGAGATTTAGAAGAAGATATAGATATATAGATATATATATGGAGCAACTAGAAGGATTCATTGCAAAAGGTAAAGAAAAATTGGTTGCAAGTTGAAGAAGAGCCTCTATGGGCTAAAACAAGCCCCTCATCAATGGTATACGAAATTTGACTCTTTTATGCTCGATCATAATTTTAAAAGGCTAAATGAAGATCATTTTGTATACATTAAAAGAGATGAAAGATGCAATTTCATTATATTATTAGTATATGTTGATTACATGTTGATTGTTGGGAAGAATAAGATCGTGATTAATAGGTTAAAAGAAGAATTAAACAAGGCCTTTGCAATGAAGAATTTAGGACCGACAAGGAATATTTTGGGGATGAAAATTATACGTGATAGAAAAAGGAAGAATTTATGGCTATGACAACAACAATATCTTCGAAAAGTATTGGAAAAATTCAACATGGTTGATGCAAAATTATATAGGTACCCCACTTGCTTCTCATTTCAAATTATCTAAACAATGCCCCACTACTACTGAAGAAAAAGAAGAAATTTCCAATATTACATATTCTTATACAATATGAAGTCTTATGTATGCTACAATATGCACTCGCCCTGACATTGCCCATTCAGTGGGAGTAGTAAGTGGTTTCTTGCCAACCCAAACAAGGAACATTAGAATGTAGTTAAGTGGATTTTAAGATATATTAAAGGATAAATCGACTATTGCTTGTGCTTTAGAGGTACTAATACCTTGTTGGTAGGATTTATAGATGTTGATTTCACATGGGACATGGATTCTAGAAGATCTACAACATGTTACATTTATACTTTTGCAGGGAATGTAGTATCATGGGTATCTAGACTGCAAAAGGTAGTGGCTCTTTCTACCATAGAAGTTGAGCATATGGAAGAAACTGATGCATGCAAGGAAGTGATTTGGATGAAGAAGTTCTAAGAGGAACTAGGGATGCAACAAGAGACGTTTGTATTGAATTGTGATAGTCAAATTATAGTCCATCTTGCCAAAAACCCTACTTTTCACCACAAGATAAAGCGTATTGATGTTAGATATCATTGGATTCACACAAAGGAGAATCCAACTGATGCGTTAACAAAGATTTTTCCAAGGGATAAGCAGGATATTTGTAGAACCTTGGCTGGCCTATTGCAAAGATGATAAAGGAGGCTTGGGAAAGATGTGTAACAAAGAGAGAGAAATATCCAACTAATGTGTTAACAAAGTTTTTTCCAAAGGATAAGCAGGATATTTGTAGAACCTTGGCTGGCCTATTGCAAAGATGATAAAGGAGGCTTGGGAAAGATGTGTAACAAAGAGAGAGAAATATCCAACTAATGTGTTAACAAAGATTTTTCCAAAGGATAAGCAGGATATTTGTAGAACCTTGGGTGGCCTATTGCAAAGATGATAAATGAGGCTTGGGAAAGATGTGTAACAAAGAGAGAAGTTTATTTCGTCTCAAGTGGAATATTGTTGTGTGTGAGACCAAACAAATAGAATAAATAAAACAAAATCATAATGTAATATTATGGCTTCTTGAAACTTCTAGAAGAGCCATGGTTTTGGACCCATGGTTTTCATAGCACATGGTATTGTGCCAATAATATTTCTCTAGATTATTTGATGAGAGATTATTTATATGTAATATTGGCCAGACATTATATGTAATATTGGTCAGACATTAGTGTGTGGGGTGAGAAGGCAATAAAATTGGAGGTGAGCAAATGGTTGTAAATTTATATTTAATAGAGAAGTTATAGATCTTTCCCCATGGTTTTTCATGTAGGGTTTTCCACTTAAATCTATTGTTTATTTTGGTTGTGAATTTTTTTATGTTATTTTTCAACATGCTTTTTACATGTCTATTGCATATCATATTGGTAAATAATTTGTTGACTATTTTAACAAAAATAAATATTTGATCATCAACTTTCACTCGGGAATAATATATGTCATATGAATACAAGAAACATGAAGTATCACACTCGAACATCAACAAATACTTATTTAAACTCAGTTTGACATGAATCTTTGTAAGTTTCTCAGCTAAAAGTTGTATACTTAGAATTTGCAATGTGTTGAAAAGCATATCAAACATATATTTTGATGCTTATAGACATATATGACACCTATTTTTATGATATAAAGACATATATAACAATTTTTTTAAGATATAAATACAAAGAGAACTAAAGTCACACATTGACACAAACTCATTTAAAACTCAATCTATATCCTTATCTGTATAGGGTTTTCCCTAAAAACCCTTCAAATTTAACACTTATAATACAAAATGTCTAAATTTATATATCAAACCCCCATTTGAAATATCTATCTATCTATATATATATATATATGTGTGTGTGTATGAAACTAATGCCTTTTAAAATAACTATTTAAAAAATAAACTAATTTAAAATTACATATACAAGATTGCAGAGATTGATGATCTCATTTTTTTGTGTTAGATATTTTTGTTTTCAAAATATGATTGGTGTCTTCATTTCTTGGCATTGCCAAATATTCTTTGTTGTAATTTAGGAAAAATGAAATAACAAATATCATTCTTGCTAGGGAATAGAAGTTATTCAACAAAATATTTTACTTCCACTTATTCATAGAATTACTATCTAATGAGCGAAAAGAAAAAAAGAAAAAGATAATAAAAAATTATATTTTTTATTTTAAATTTATATCTATTATATATATATATATAAATTAAACTATTTTTATATATAAAAATAATTCAGGTCTTTAAATTGTACACACAGACTATATATATATATATTTATTTTAATATATATATATATATATATATTTATATAATGAAACTGGCTAACCGGTTAATGTGTTTATTTAGAGTTTTTCTATATAATATATATTGAAATTTCTAACGAGTTAATGAGTATTTTAGACAAACAAACAAAAAACAAAACAAAATAAAAAAATTGCCATGCCATGGCCATTTCCATCGTGATCTTCAGCTGCCTCCGTTGCATTTTAGGGATTATGTTTTAGAAATGACTATACTCTAAAATTACAATATAAACATATTATGGAAAAAAAAATCCCTCATCCAGAGCCTAATACTATACCTGTATTATACCCAAAAGTATGATTTGATTCAAATAAACAAAACATGAAGGTAGAGCATTAAAGAATGAAGAATAATTTGACTCAAATAAACAAAATAAGAGTGGTTTCAACTTTAACTTTAATGTTGAAAACATGAGAGATAGACTAATACAAACTATTGTGGCATCATCTTTGCACAGAGTCTAGTAGATTGGGACTAATACAGGTAAATGACCCTGCAAAGCCAAGAGAGAGACTTTGGATGTAGTAAAAATTAAGTGAATAAAAAAAACTAAAAAATAGTTTGTGAAAAAAGACGAAGTAAAAAGTAAAAAGTAATAATAGACACATGTGATGATAGACTCTTTTTATCCATCACACCATCAATAAGTCCATACTTCACAAATTCCGTTGTAAGCATGTAGCGGTCACTATCTATACCATTTTCAACATGCTCAATGGGATGCCTTGTTCTCTGGCATTGTTTTTATGATATATAATGTCTTATGTTTGAATCTCAGCGTCAATAATTAGTTACTTGGAAGCGTGAGTAAGAATAGAATTTCAAAACAAATTCACTCATTAAATTAGATGGTTTTCACACTTTTTCAAATTGTTTTCCAATTTCAAAAAAATAAAAATAATTTTGTAAAATTTTAAATTTTTTTTACCAACAAATCACTCATAATTAGAAATTCGCCACCCACGAGCAAATCACCTCGTAACGAGAAATTTACCGCTGTCAAATTCCATCGCTAGACGTGAGTAAAGGCAGCATTAATGTCCTCCTACTCCTTGCAGCCTTACTCCATGCTTTGTGCTCTGTCCATATTTTTAAAGTCTTTTTTTAAAGATTCTAAACTTTTTGGAAACGGTGAAATGATAATGTCCTACCGACATATTCACATGGTATTTAGAAAAATGATGAATAAAAACAAAAATACCACGCCGATACGAAACAGTGAAGTAATCATGGATAAAGACAAAATTGTGGCACCAATTCAGTGGTGCAGACACAGTTTCAAATGGATACGTCAAAAGTTTCACGTGACAACAGTGAAAGTAAGGGCTTTTCTCACTCATCCCACGGCACATCACATCACATAAGCATCTGCTTTACACGCCCCTAAACGACAAAGAAAAGGTTATATACACGTCACATCACAATTACATGGTAGGTATCATCATCAGATTTCTATAATTATTGGTGAAGAAATTTATAATAAAAGACATATAATTATTTTTATTATATATGTTAAATATCAAATAAAAATTATTTTGTTGAATTGAGGCTTAGTTATAAGTAGAGCTTCGCCATAAATCACATATAGAAAGACTTTTGTCGACGCGTTTTGAATCAAAAGTTCATCGTCAAGACAAGTTGAAGAAATCAAAAGTTCATCGTCAAGACAAGTTGAAGAAATAGATCTAGCTTCGCCATATTCACAAAAGTAAAGTAATATAGAAAAATGATGAATAAACACGCGGACACGAAACAGTGAAGTAATGATGAATAAAGACAAAATTGTGGCGCCAATTCAGTGGTGCAGACACAGTTTCAAACGGATACGTCACGTGACAACAGTGAAAGTAAGGGCTTTTCTGGGCTTTTCTCACTCATCCCACGCCACATCACATCAGATAAGCATCTGCTTTACACGCCCCTAAAAGACAAAGAAAAAGTTATACACACGTCACATCACAATCACATGGTAGGTATCATGATCAGATTGTAATTAAACTTCTAATATAAAGGACATATAATTATTTTTTATTATATTGGTGAAATACCAAATAAAAATTATTTTAAGAAATATAAAAGACAAATTAATGTAATAAAAATATAATTTTTTATTTTGATTGGGGTAGCCAAAATTTGATCCAAGATTTTTGGGGATAGCCCCAAATTTGAATCCAAGACTTTGTTCATGATGAGATTTCATTCCACAACTATGCAATTGAGCTACCCCAAACTGACAAAAGAGTAATAATTTTAATAAAATAATGGAAATTTTATAAAATTTTTTTAATTTTTTTTTTTTTACTAAAAAATAATGATCCAGAGTATGGAAATTTCTTAAAAAACGTTTTGTAAAGTGATATGAAATTTGTTACCAAATAATAAATAACCAAAATAATGAAAATTAATAAATCCTTAAATTTATTTAATTATTAATTTCATAAAAACTAATAATATGTATAAATATATTTTACATAACACAATTTAATTAAAAAACAATCTAAATATCGAAACATCCTAACAATTATCAAAATAACTAAACATTCCAACAATTATTGTGAATACTTATTTTATATTTTAAACCATAAAAAAATCACAATTCACTTAAAAAAAAATTATCACCCAATTTAAACCTAAGAAAAAGTGAAAACAATGATCACTTCGAAAGAAAATGTCAATGATGTTGGTAGAGTTTGAAACGGATAGATAAAACCATCTAACACCTGTAAAAGTAAAGCACAACTCTCATCCCACCATACATTACATAAGCATCTGCTTTATACACCCCAACCCACACATCACAATTTGAAGTTATAACTGCGTGTTAAAAGTGTTTCTCTCAACTTAATGAAAAATAGAAAAATAAAATTAAAGGTTAAAATTATATAATTATATATATAATCAATCAAAAGAGTAAAATAAATTTTTTTTTTTTTAATTTTTATAATTAAATTTTTATTGTTAAATTAATAATTAAAAAAAAAGGGTTTAAATTTTGTTTTGTTTTTCGTTTTTTGTTTTTTTGTTTTTTTAATTTGGAGGAATTATATTTTTATCATGTTTAATTTATCATTCTGATTAGGGTGGGGAATTGAATCAGTGATTTCACATCAAAGAGTGATAGAATTGAACTAGAATAAAAAAGTAATAGAATTGAAAAGTGATAGAATTAAGCCAGTAATTTTACATCAAAGAGTGCTTTAACAAAATACCCAATCACAATGGATTTTATTATTGGTAAGAAGAAAAAACAATTTTAATTATAACACACTCTCATCCTCTTACTTTTAAGTTTTACTTTTTCCAAAATTTAAGCATATAATTTATTTCAAATATTGTAAGTTTCGGGATGATCAACTAGTAGCCTCTTACTATTTAGATTTATTAATGATTTCTCTCTATTAAAAAAAACCTAAATAATAGACTTGCACATAGTTTATTTTTATGAGATTAAATATGGCCCATTATGAGGTTATTTGTCAATGTAATTGGATTTTTAATATGAAGTTAAAAATAATATTATTTTACAAATTACAAATTACTTATGAAGTATAGAGGAATTGGTTTGTGTAGGGTTTAGTTTTCGTCAACCTATTGGTTCAAATTTTATTGGAGAGATTGAAGATGGGAGCCACTTTTGAGGGAATTAAATTATCCCAAGGGGCATCCAAGCTTAACCAAGTTTCACACAATCTTGGTGATAACATCCCATCAGTGAACAAATCATTCTTCCAGCCAATATTAGGGTTAGCCCTACCTAGACTCAATCTTACAAAGAAAAAACAAGAACAACATTATCTTACAAACTAAAAAGTAAGTTTGTTTAAAAATATTTATTATACTAGTCTTTAGGTAAATGAGGTATACAATTTTCATGTAAATTTGTATAAGATTTATTTTCAAAATTTAAAAAAAATTACGTGATGGATTATTATTGAAGTTGTGTAATAATATGAGGTATTTTTTTTTTAAATACGTTCAATATATTAGCACAATTATTTTTTCATTTCCATTAATAAATATAAGATCTTGTTTATATTTATATTCAAGTATATATTTTTAATCTATATAATGTATGGACACAATCACTGTCTATTAAATGTTTAGAGAAATTCAAAT
>APFE031594105.1:315090-337209 GCA_000404065.3 Pinus taeda | reverse complement strand
TATCCCCATCCCAAATCCCCCAATCCGTCTCATCCGGAGGTACTGCCACACAAGAACCAGTGCCCCGGGATAATACGACATTTTTTATAGCTCCAGAGGTGACTGTCCCACAAGAACCAGTCACTCAACCAGTGGCTGAAACACAAGAACCAGACACTGACCCAGTGGCTGAAACACAAGAACCAGCCACTGCGGAACAAAAATACACCAAGCATGACGATAGTGGGAGATCAGTAGTAGCTGAAACACAAGAACCAGCTACGCCTGTGCATCAACAGACTACCCCAGCGGAGTCAGCCAGTGTACAGGGTATACATACTATGACATCTCTGTTCGAGGAAAATGAATTCCTCAAAGCTGAATTAGAAGCATACAAGAATGAACTAACCATGGCTCGAGAGGCTTTTGAGAAAGAACTGAACCTCTATACGTTAGCACAGGCAGCCTCAATGCAGAATAAGGAGCCATGCAAGGAATACATGTGCCATGAGTGTGGCAACATTTACCATGCTGCAGGCTACAAAGTAGTTAAAATTCAGCTATCTGAGGCATCTACATCAACTGGAACAGAAGAAGAAAACCCTACTGCTCCACAAGAACCAGTAGGGTTCTCTATAAAGCAAGAAAAACATACTGAACCTCAGATATCGTGCCCTTCACAGGCTGATGCGGCCATTCAGACAGAATCACCACTACAATTAGTCAATGTAGCCATTCAGACAGAATCACCACTACAATCAGTCAATGTAGCCATTCAGACATAAGCACCACCACAATTAGTTGATGTGGCCATTCAAACAATGTCCCAACCCACTACTGTTGACGCCAAGATACAGACTTTGCCATGGAATCAGTTGGAACAGATGAATAAATGGAAGAGGCAATATGCCGAAGAACAAGATACAATGTTACGCCAACACAAGTTACAATGGCAGAATCATGTATATGCCAATTGGGACAGGTGGGATCAAATGATGCAACAGCTTAAGGACTACAAAAAGGAAGCCAGGGAGTCTAAGGAAAAGATAACCCTGATGTTTTCATTAGCCCAGAAATTGATGGCTACACGCAAACCCTCTGTAAATTATTCTCTCTTTCTTGCTGAACGATTCATTTATTTTCAATTAAAAGCAATAAAAAACGACAGACCATATGAGTTAATGACTGCAAAAAACTTTGTTGAGACTTTTAATGAGGCCCCTGAGAGTGATCAGCATTTGTTGTGCGAACTCTACCTCCATAACGAGGCTATGCCCGAGAATAGAGAAGTCAATCTTATTCCAATTGCAGGAGATATACAAATAAGGGCATTTGTCTCATTTTTGTCTAACCAGCTCACTTGGCAATCCGCGTTCACTGCAAGCAGTCACAATGAGGACAATAAACTCCTGTGGATCAGACCAGAGCCCTTGAGGCCAGGCCTGTTCATCGCCCAATATTATGAGTTTTTACAGAAGCCAGGAATGCACAGGTACATGCAGCAATTACAGGCTTCAACACTTTCTAAGTGTCAACAGCACATTAGAGTAAAAGGTAATGCTGCAATGAACGCCAATGTTATGTTTTGGCAGCAGTCATGCAAAGAAAGACAGGACTATCACCCTTTTAATCCTCACAACCTTCAAGCTGCATTATCCAGGGTTTCCAATTATATTGGTTGCATTCAACGTTGCGGAATAAACTGGATTGGGTATCGTTTCCATTTTCCAATTTTATGGCTGCCTTCAGAAGAATATCAGTGTCATTTCCAGTTGACCAACAGAGATGAAGCCTTGGCATGGCAGAACTTACAGAACAATGGAGGATTTAGAGCTCCTACAGATGCCACCTTCTCCAGCTATTGCTTGAGTAACTTGCATGCTCAGTCTCAGTACTCAGACTTCGATTCAGACTAGGGGTCGCCTGAGGACATGCAACATTTTTAGCTGGGGGGGATGTTAGAACTCCACTATGCATCATTTTTGCTATATATTTTGACACCATTTCACCCTTATAACTATCATTAGAAAGAATCCCATCATCATCTTCAGTCACTTTATCCCAAGGTATACAGAGACCTCTTCTTTATTATATGTTTAATCTGTTTTACATTTAATTCCATAATACTCTTATGTTTTATCATTAATTGAAGTGTATCATTGCTAACACAAGTCCAAAGATCGCAGATAAGTACATGCGGCCGTTGCTGAAACAGCTGACTCAGTTGCTGAAACAGTCGTCAAGCACGCAAATCCCGTCAAGCGTAATTCGCGATTCTGGAAGAAGCTTTTTGTGGAATAGCAGCAGCAGTATGAGGACACAGTTACCTGGATCAGCCTGAAGATAGCCATCTTGTTATCTCTGTTGTAACAGTACCTTTTTCTGAAGAACAGAAACCCTGTTTTGAGGAAAAGAACAGATTCGAGATAATATGGATTCACTCTTATGTAAATTGAAAATGATGTCTCCTCTTTAAAAGGAGGAGACATCATCATTAGAAGGGATCGGTGATTGTAAACAAGGAGAAGCACATTGTGTGAACTGGAGCTAGTCTCCATCTGTAATGTATCAGTTACTTTGACAGATGAATAAATTCTTCTTTTGAGCATTCCAAGTTAGTTCTTTCCCCGGGGAATCTTGTGAGAGGGAAAGGGCCCGCCTTCCTCACAAGATTCACCCTTGATTCCTGTATTTTACTTAACTCTTTGTGTGTGACTTGCATTTTACTTTAATTCTGCTGTTGGACACTTGATTTCACAGTACAGTAATACTCTGTTCCCTTGATACTGCGTGTATTGAATGCATTTAGTCTGAAGTTGAGAAATCTGTTTCTATTCTTGGATGAATGAATGATGTTGGGAAGCAAGTTCTGAAGATTCCTGTATAGAGGAATAGGGTCCTGCCCCATTACTTATCTTCCTGTGTCTATGGTGTGGTTAGAAGCAAGAGAACAAGTGCTGAAGGTTCCTGCTCATAGGAATAGGGTCTTGCTCTCTTGAAGTTACTTTTCTTACAGTGTGATTAAGTGTCAGGCATCAGGTGCTGAAGTTCCCCACTAAGGAATAGGGTCCTGTTCCTGGTTGATTTATTTCTCTCTTTGTAGGTTGACTTTCCTTTGTTGTAATTGCAGTAGAGAAATTGTTTCTGCTATAACTAAATCAACCTCAGCCTTGATTAAGTAGAGTTCAAATCAATAGATTGGTGAGACTAATAATTGTGTGTTCTCCTTTTACTACAACCTTGTTTCTGCTTTTGAAATTGAGCATATCCAGTGCGTGATTATCTTTGAAATAAAAAGACTTCCTCGGGTTGATAATTTATGTGGAGCTTGAATTGCGAAGCAATTAAAGCGACCAACATTTTGGCGTCGTTGCCGGGGAAGGTAATTATAGGTTTCAAAAGCATTTTCATACTAAATGTGCAGATTGTATGAGAGGAAGCGGAAACCAGAAGAAAACTAACCCCACAGGTGGCAAGGGCTGGGGAGGAAGAAAAACTTTTATCGACGAGATCGTATCAAAGGCTGAATCATCACAGAGATTAAGCTCTCGGAAATCAAAACTTCAGCAGTCCCCACAGTCAGATTACAAGACAGAGGAAGTTGTGGGCCGTGAAAATATAGAAGAGCCAGCGGTCAGTGCTGGAGAGTCAGAGGAAAGTATTAGTAGATGAGCAGAGTACATTGAGGAAATAGTAGAAAGCGTTGGACGACCGGTAGAAAACATTGAAGAGCTAATAGAAGATCCTGACGATTCAGCAAGTGCAGTAGGAGAGCCAACAATGGAAGGAAACAATGATGGTCTTTTTGGTGGAGGACGAATAGATCCCGAAGAAGAAAGAAGGGATGAAAATTCCCTCTCTACCATGGGATTCCCCATCAGTGACCTCTCTGCAGGAACAATGAAAAATATTCCATTGTCTGCTTTACCTAACTTTCATGGTTTATCCTCTGAAGATCCAGATGAATTTCTTTTTGAATTTGATATATTATGCAGAAGTTATGACTATGTTACTAATGCTCAAAAGTTGAAACTGTTTCCAGCCACCTTAAAAGGGAATGCCTTGAGATGGTTTATGAGCCTTGGAAGTCAGGTAATCACAACATGGGAGTAGATGAAACAAAAATTTCTGCTTAAATATCAAGACTATTGCCGGATGAGAGAAAAGAAGGATGAACTATTTAATATGGCACAAAAGCCGGATGAAAGTCTGGAGGACTATATAGAAAGGCTGCAGTACAACACACAGAGATCTGATCATCCGGACATCAGTAAGGAAATTCGCAAAACAATACTACTTAGAGGGTTAAGGGATGATTGTTTAAATATGTTGACCATGCTTGCCAAGGGAGATATATCTAAGGAATCATATGATGAGATCTGTGAACTTGCTAAGAGGTGCTCTAGGGGAGCTGCAAGAAACAGAACAAGAGATTCCACCTATTCAAGAGTACAGAAATCAGCCAATGGAGGAGCAACAAGAGCTGAAATAGGTAACTTACTTGAAGAATTTAAAACTGAGATGTTAAGCTCTTTTGCTTCACAAATTGACACTTTGCAGGTTAAGAAGAAGAAGGCCGAAGCAGAAGCAACTCTGGCTGTCTTTTGCCCAAAGTGCAGAGACAAACATCCACTAAGGGAATGCCCAATGGATAAAATATCGATCTGCACCATTTGTGAGAAAGATCATGAGACACAACAATGTCCATCTCTGCCAGGAATAAAAGCAGCATTACAGCCAACGGAGGAAGAAGCTGAGGCAGTTTATCTGCTGACTCAAAGAAGACAATGGCAACCAAAAGGACAAGGTATGAACTCTAGCATGCCATTTAATCGTTGGAACAATTATTCTGCTTTTGGCCAAACAAATTACCCTCCCTTCAACCAAATGCAGTACCCACCCTTGAATCAAATGAGTTTCCCAACCATGCAGCAAATGCAAAACCCTCTCCTTGTTGATCCTTCAATGTGGACTCCTTGGCCCCCACAGCAGCCATCTTCTTTCAACCCTTGGAATTCAAATTGGAGAAGTCAATAACTCCCGTATCCAAATCAATTGCCTCAATTCCAACAACCACTTCCTCTACCATCAAATACCCCACCAAATAACCAAATGAGACCCCAGCTACCTGTGCAACCAAATCCTAACCCCAATAATAAAGTTATGCAAGTTATTGATATCCAGAATTAGTCTAAATTTCCTACTATGCAATGTAATGATATTCATTTGAGATCTGGAAAAATAGTAGAACCTATTATTAATGACATAAATCCTTCTGATTCGAATAAAAACAAAACTGAGAAACATAAAGAAGCACAACAACCTTCTAACAAGAATGATGAAATAACAGAACCACCATTCCCCGAGCGTCTAGTTTTAACCAGAACTATTGAAACACCTGCTTTTAACTTTCTAGGGGAATTGCAAAACTTGTATATTAAAATTCCACTTTTACAAGCATTAAAAGATGTACCAATTTATGCCAGAACATTAAGGGATATTTGCATTAAGAAACCCAGTAGGAAAACCAAGGATCCCCTTACAGTACCTGTGATGGGAGACTTGTCTGCATTAATGTCCGGAAAATCCCCTCCTGTGAAATATGGTGACCCTGGTCACCCTACTGTCACAGTTCAGATTGGTAAAACAATGATTCCCCAAGTTCTGGTAGACTTAGGTGCTGCAATTAATATAATGACCCTTGAAACTTCACAATTGCTACAGCTGAATAACACAATCAGAGATACACCCACCATCTTAGAGTTGGTTGATCATTCTACAATTAAACCTGAAGGATTCGTTGAGGATCTACTTATTTCAGTTGAATCCTGGAAATACTCAGCTGATTTCGTTGTATTGCAGACGAAAAAAAAGCTGGGGGGACACCCCTTAATTTTAGGAAGGCCATGGCTGGCCACAGATGATGCTTTTATCAGTTGCAGGTCTGGCTCAATGACGATCTCTAATGGTTATGAAACAAAACAGCTTACTCTTTATCCCCACGCTACACCAGTAGTTAATAATGAAGATTCTATATGGATGGAGTATGATGATAATGTTGTTCAACCTATTTTAACCATTGGGCAAGCTTTAACTCTAAAGGACAATACAGAGGATGAAATAATTAATAATTTTATTTGTGAACCTTCTTCCATCATTACCGAAACAAACAATCAATTAACTACAATTTTTGAAACTGATGTGCAAGAAAAAATTGAATCTGAAGACTCATCCCAGACTTTAACCACAACCTCATCTAAAAGTGTGACAGTTGAAATTGAACCCGGCAAAACATTAAACATAAATCCTAATTTAACAGATGCTGAAACACAACAATTAATGAAGTTATTGCATGAATATAAGGAGGCATTTGCATGGGATTACACGGATATGAAAGGCATTTCTCCTGAATTATGTACTCATCGAATTTACATTAAAGAAGGATGCCGACCTGTTTGTCAACCCCAAAGACGAATGAACCCTAATCTACGAGAAATTGTTAAGGAAGAACTTCAAAAATTGCTTAATGCAGGATTTATTTATCCCATATCTGACAGTGAATGGGTTTCCCCATTAGTAATTGTCCCTAAGAAAAATGGGAAATGGAGAGTATGTGTTGACTATAGAGCTTTAAATAAAGCTACTCAAAAGGACCACTTTCCTTTACCTTTCATTGATCAAGTGTTGGACAGTCTAGCAGGGAAGAATTTTTTTTCTTTTTTGGATGGGTTCAGTGGGTATAATCAGATAAGAATCGCACCCCAAGACCAAGACAAGACCACCTTCACCAGCCCCTGGGGAACGTTTGCTTATAGAGTTCTTCCATTCGGGCTATGTAATGCACCAGTGACTTTTCAAAGAGCTGTTATAGGAATTTTTTCTGATATGCTAAATGATTCTATGGAAATATTTATGGATGATTTTACCCCTTATGGTGTGTCTTTTGAAGATGCATTACAAAACCTTGAAAAAATACTTAAAAGATGCATACAAGCTCACCTCGCCCTAAGTACTGAAAAATGCCATATGATGATGAACGAAGGAATAGTGCTTGGACATTTTATTTCATTTCAAGGTATTCAGGTAGATCCATCTAAAATATTGGTCATTTAGAATCTCTCTGTTCCTAAAACTCAAACTGATGTGAGAAGCTTTCTAGGACATGCTGGATACTACAAAAGATTTATTAAAGATTTCTCTAAAATAGCTTCCCCATTATTTGTCTTGCTCATGAAAAATGCTAAATTTAAGTGGACTAATTCTTGTCAGAAAGCTTTTGAAGAACTCAAGCATCAGTTGTCTACTGCCCCTATTTTGAGGGGGCCTGATTGGAACCTTCCGTTTCACATATCTTCTGATGCTTCAGACATCGCAATCAGAGCTATTTTGGGACAAGAGGAAAATCATCTTCCTTATGCTATATACTTTATCAACAAGAATATGACCCCTGCTGAGCTTAACTATACAGTTACTGAGAAAGAATTTCTTGCAGTAGTCTATGCCATTAATAAATTCCGACACTATATTACTGGTTATTCTACTTTTGTGCACACTGATCATTCAGCTATTAAATACTTAATGAACAAGTCTGTCACAAATGCTAGAGTTACCAGATGGCTACTATTGTTGCAAGAATTTGACATCATAATTGTAGATCGGCCTGGTAAAGAAAATGTGGTGGCTGATTTCCTTTCTCGGTTAAAAACTGATAATGACATCCCAGTAGATGATTCTTTTCCTGATGAGCATTTATTTGCAGTTTCTACTCACTCTCCATGGTACGCAAATATTGCTAATTATTTGGTTGCAGGAAAATTACCATCACACCTGTCATATAGAGAAAAGAGAAGAATTGTTCAACAAAGTGCCAGGTACAGCTGGATAAATGGGTGTCTTTTCTACACTGGGCTTGACCAGGAAATTCGAAGGTGCATTAGAGAAGATGAAGTGTATGACATATTGAAAGCTTGCCATGATGGCCCTTGTGGAGGGCATTTCGCTGATAAGAGAACAGCACACAAAATTCTAACGATGGGCTACTATTGGCCCTCATTATTTAAAGATGCAAAGAAATATGTAAGGGCTTGTGACAGCTGCCAGAGAATGGGTCAACCCAATCATAGAGATCAAATGCCATTAAACCCCCAGGTAGTCTCTGAACCATTTGAAAGATGGGCCTTGGATTTCATAGGACCCATTAACCCTCCATCCAATCAAACAATTTATATACTAGTCTGTACAGACTACATGACTAAATGGGTGGAGGCCAAAGCACTTATTAGAGCCAATGAAGAGGCCGTCCTAGCTTTCTTATTTGAAGAAATCTTCACTAGATTTGGAATTCCTAGAGAGCTAGTTACTGATGGAGGACCTCCATTCAATTCTCATGGTTTCAAATCTACCCTTCACAAGTATCATATTCAACATAGAATGACTACACCATACCACCCCCAGGCCAATGGGCAGGTGGAAAGCACAAACAAAGTCTTAGAGGCCATTCTAACTAAGACAGTGAAGGATAACCGGAAGGATTGGTCCCAAAGGCTCCCTGAGGCATTATGGGCTTACAGAACTACTTGGAGAAATACTACAGGTTTTTCTCCCTATGAATTGGTTTACGGTAAAAATGTTGTTTTTCCTGTGGAATTTGAAATTAAAACTCTAAGAACTGCTTTAGCTGTTAATCTTGATTTAACTGATGTGTAGACAGCTAGGCTACAGTAGCTTTTGGAGTTGGATGAAAAAAGATTAGATGCCATCCATCAAACAAACATGATACAGTAACAAAGGATGAGATGGCATGACAAAACTATCAAACACAAGCAGTTCCAAAAAGGTAATTGGGCCTTACTATATGACTCTCGGTTTGAAAACTTTCAGGGTAAGCTACGTACACGCTGGCTTGGACCATATGAAGTAGATGCTGTTTTTCCAAATGGAACGGTAAGACTTTTAACAATTGATGATGCTAAAACACCTCTGCTAGTCAATGGCCATAGGCTCCGTTTATATCAACGCCCTGTTTCTAAAGAAGATTTTAAGACTGCTTGCATGACTGATATTCATTATCTTGTTCTAGGGGAATCTTCTGCCCCTCAGAATATTTAATTTTCTGCACTATATTTCTAGTAATAAATTAGATTTAGTACTAATAATCCCTGCCAAGGATTGGTATATTATAATTGAATTTTGCAGATTCTGGAAAAAGCTCATTAAGGAAGGACAGATTCATCATGAGAAGATCTGAAGCTTCAACACAGAAGTTGCTTCCATCATGTTACCCTATTTTTCTATCAATACCCCTCCATTATTTTCATTAGCCCATTATTCCCACCCCTACCATCCCTGAAATATATTCCTTCAATCAGTGTTTCCCATCCCTTATTACTAAAATTATCCCCTATTAAAAATTTTCCCCATTGGTTATGGACCTAAGTTATTTATATCATTCCTCTGATTTTTCCCGTTGCTGAAACACCTGTTTCAGCAACGTATCGTTCATTTTTCCCGTTGCTGAAACACTTATTTCAGCAACGTATCGTTCATTTTCCCCGTTGCTGAAACACCTGTTTCAGCAACCTGTCATTCATTTTTCCCGTATCGTTCATATTTTTTCCCCGTTGCTCAAACACCAGTTCCAGCAACCTGTCATCGTAAAACATTATGTCTCTTCGCGGTTACATAAGTTTTTGTTCTCCATGACTATACTTCAGATCCTTTCGGTGAAAAACTATTCAGCAATGACCAGATCCAGTTACACTCCTGTTCTAAACCTCAGAAAAATTAATAGACTCTTCCACGCACATTAAAGTTAGTTTTTGAAGCAATCGACACTTCAAATTACTAAAAGGTAAAAATATAAGGTATGAGGTTTTAATGTAATTCAGTTAAAATATATTAAAGAGAGGATTTCATTCACAATGATTACAGATCTTCACACGCCTAATCATTATTACACCGTACGTAGGGGGGGGAATTCCAAAAATAACGATAACTCCGCATTAATTAATCCTCCATCCTTTGTCATATCCATTACCGTCATCGTTACCTTGCAGCCTATGTTGCAGCAACTAGTGCAAGTTGGGGTCTGTGTTTACTGTGTTCAGAGCCTCCGTCTGTAACTCAAAGCAATAGCCATGGGAGGGTCGGCTGTTAGACATGAGCCCGACTCTGTAAATCTTCTGCAATTGTTCCCCGAAGTGTATCAGATATTCCAACAAGCGGGATGGACAGTCTATTTTGAAAGATTGGGTGAATTTGACCAGGGACAAGTCTTAGAGTTTGCACAAAACCTTCAAGACGACTTTTCAATGGTCCAAGGGGTTCGCATTTCAGTGACAGAGGAGGACGTAGTTCAGGTATCAGGGTTGCCAGCTACAGGGATTCGCTGGTTCAGCAGAAAGAAGGTTATTCTCAACGCCCAGCAAGAATTTCTTCATCCAGAGGAGAGAGTGGAACCCAGAGGCCGCGGGGTTAGTCTGCATTCACTTCCCCAACCATGGCCATCAGTGGCAGAGTTCATCAAGCACTATTTAACCTGTGAAGGACGCTACCAGGTAGTATACAATCATGATTTTGTTTTGATGAACCATTTAAGAAATGCACGACTGATTAATATCCCCTATTATCTGCTTGGTTGTATTAAAAACATGTCCTATTATTGTAGACGCTCCAAATTCCCATTGTTATCCCTCACCCACCACCGTTTATGCCAGCTATTAATACAGAGGGGTCTTGCTCAGCAAAACCCCCCTCTGCATGCCCCACTTCCTGATCCCCAGATGTCCGAAATTCCCCAGCAGGGTCAAACGTCCGAACAACCTGGAAGTCCCCACGACCTTCCGGAAATTCCCCGCGAAGGACAGCAGGACGACACTCCGCATTCCCCAGTGGACCCAACCACGACAGCGCCCCAAGTAGCAAAGTCAACTGGCCCCACTATTTCTGTCCCTAGTGATGACTCTCTAACACCACCGTCCCCACCCATTCGCAAAAGGAAGAAAACCCCAACTGGCTCAGTTTCCAGACCACGGACAAGGGCTAGATCTCAAGTCCTTAATTCGTCCGAAAGCCCTTCCCCAGAGAAAAACCCTGCCCTTCAAAGAAAAGGAAAAGCCGCGATTTCACCGCCTTCCTTCCAAAAAGAAAAAAGAGAACAACTGTCGAGACAGAATCCACCCTCATTTCCCCTGACCCCGCCACTATTTTGTTAAAACCCTTATCCCCATCCCAAATCCCCCAATCCGTCTCATCCGGAGGTACTGCCACACAAGAACCAGTGCCCCGGGATAATACGACATTGTTTATAGCTCCAGAGGTGACTGTCCCACAAGAACCAGTCACTCAACCAGTGGCTGAAACACAAGAACCAGACACTGACCCAGTGGCTGAAACACAAGAACCAGCCACTGCGGAACAAAAATACACCAAGCATGACGATAGTGGGAGATCAGTAGTAGCTGAAACACAAGAACCAGCTACGCCTGTGCATCAACAGACTACCCCAGCGGAGTCAGCCAATGTACAGGGTATACATACTATGACATCTCTGTTCAAGGAAAATGAATTCCTCAAAGCTGAATTAGAAGCATACAAGAATGAACTAAACATGGCTCGAGAGGCTTTTGAGAAAGAACTGAACCTCTATACCTTAGCACAGGCAGCCTCAATGCAGAATAAAGAGCCATGCAAGGAATACATGTACCATGAGTGTGGCAACATCTACCATGCTGCAGGCTACAAAGTAGTTAAAATCCAGCTATCGGAGGCATCTACATCAACTGGAACAGAAGAAGAAAACCCTACTGCTCCACAAGAACCAGTAGGGTTCTCTATAAAGCAAGAAAAACATACTGAACCCCAGATATCGTGCCCTTCAAAGGCTGATGCGGCCATTCAGACAGAATCACCACTACAATTAGTCAATGTAGCCATTCAGACAGAATCACCACTACAATCAGTCAATGTAGCCATTCAGACAGAAGCACCACCACAATTAGTTGATGTGGCCATTCAAACAATGTCCCAACCCACTACTGTTGATGCCAAGATACAGACTGTGCCATGGAATCAGTTGGAACAGATGAATAAATGGAAGAGGCAATATGCCGAAGAACAAGACACAATGTTATGCCAACACAAGTTACAATGGCAGAATCATGTATATGCCAATTGGGACAGATGGGACCAGATGAGGCAACAGCTTAAGGACTACAAAAAGGAAGCCAGGGAGTCTAAGGAAAAGATAACCCTGATGTTTTCATTAGCCCAGAAATTGATGGCTACATGCAAACCCTCTGTAAATTATTCTCTCTTTCTTGCTGAACGATTCATTTATTTTCAATTAAAAGAAATAAAAAACGGCAGACCATATGAGTTAATGACTGCAGAAAACTTTGTTGAGACTTTTAATGAGGCCCCTGAGAGTGATCAGCATTTGCTGTGCGAACTCTACCTCCATAACGAGGCTATGTCCAAGAATAGAGAAGTCAATCTTATTCCAATTGCAGGAGATATACAAATAAGGGCATTTGTCTCATTTTTGTCTAACCAGCTCACTTGGCAATCCGCGTTCACTGCAAGCAGTCACAATGAGGACAATAAACTCCTGTGGATCAGACCAGAGCCCTTAAGGCCAGCCCTGTTCATCGCCCAATATTATGAGTTTTTACAGAAGCCAGGAATGCACAGGTACATGCAGCAATTACAGGCTTCAACACTTTCTAAGTGTCAACAGCACATTAGAGTAAAAGGTAATGCTGCAATGAACACCAATGTTATGTTTTGGTAGCATTCATGCAAAGAAAGATAGGACTATCACCCTTTTAATCCTCACAACCTTCAAGCTGCATTATCCAGGGTTTCCAATTATATTGGTTGCATTCAACGTTGCGGAATAAACTGGATTGGGTATCGTTTCCATTTTCCAACTTTATGGCTGCCTTCAGATGAATATCAGTGTCATTTCCAGTTGACCAACAGAGATGAAGCCTTGGCATGGCAGAACTTGCAGAACAATGGAGGATTTAGAGCTCCTACAGATGCCACCTTCTCCAGCTACTGCTTGAGTAACTTGCATGCTCAGTCTCAGTACTCAGACTCCGATTCAGACTAGGAGGTGCCTGAGGACATGCAACATTTTTAGCTAGGGGGGATGTTAGGACTCCACTATGCATCATTTTTGCTATATATTTTGACACCACTTCACCCTTATAACTATCATTAGAAAGAATCCCATCATCATCTTCAGTCACTATATCCCAAGGTATACAGAGACCTCTTCTTTATTATATGTTTAATCTGTTTTACATTTAATTCCATAATACTCTTATGTTTTATCATTAATTGAAGTGTATCATTGCTAACACAAGTCCAAAGATCGCAGATAAGTACATGCGGCCGTTGCTGAAACAGCTGACTCCATTGCTGAAACAGCTTACTCGGTTGCTGAAACAGCTGACTCAGTTGCTGAAACAGTTAATGCAGTTGCTGAAACAGCCGTCAAGCACGCAAATCCCATCAAGCGTAATTCGCGATTCTGGAAGAAGCTTTTTGTGGAATAGCAGCAGCAGTATGAGGACACGATTACCTGGATCAGCCTGAAGATAGCCATCTTGTTATCTCTGTTGTAACAGTACCTTTTTCTGAAGAACAGAAACCCTGTTTTGAGGAAAAGAACAGATTCGAGATAATATGGATTCACTCTTATGTAAATTGAAAATGATGTCTCCTCTTTAAAAGGAGGAGACATCATCATTAGAGGGAGCGGTGATTGTAAACAAGGAGAAGCACATTGTGTGAAATGGAGCTAGTCTCCATCTGTAATGTATCAGTTACTTTGACAAATGAATAAATTCTTCTTTTGAGCATTCCAAGTTAGTTCTTTCCCCAGGGAATCTTGTGAGAGGGAAAGGGCCCGCCTTCCTCACAAGATTCACCCTTGATTCCTGTATTTTACTTAACCCTTTGTGTGTGACTTGCATTTTACTTTAATTCTGCTGTTGGACACTTGATTACATAGTACAATGATACTCTGTTCTCTTGATACTACGTGTATTGAATGCATTTAGTCTGAAGATTGAGAAATCTGTTTCTATTGTTGGATGAATGAATGATGTCGGGAAGCAGGTGCTGAAGATTCTTGTATAGAGGAATAGGGTCCTACCCCATTACTTATCTTCCTGTGTCTATGGTGTGGTTAGAAGCAAGAGAACAAGTGCTGAAGGTTCTTGCTCGTGGGAATAGGGTCTTGCTCTCTTGAAGTTACTTTTCTTACAGTGTGATTAAGTGTCAGGCATCAGGTGCTGAAGTTCCCCACTAAGGAATAGGGTCCTGTTCCTAGTTGATTTATTTCTCTCATTGCAAGTTGACTTTCCTTTGTTGTAATTGCAGTAGAGAAATTGTTTCTGCTATAGCTAAATCGACCTCAACCTTGATTAAGTAGAGTGAAAATCAGTAGATTGGTGAGACTAATAATTGTGTGTTCTCCTTTTACTACAACCTTGTTTCTGCTTTTGAAATTGAGCATATCCAGTGCATGATTATCTTTGAAATAAAAAGACTTCCTCGGGTTGATAATTTATGTGGAGCTTGAATTGCGAAGCAATTAAAGCGACCAACACTAGTATTGGACCAATTCATGGCCAACTATTCTGCACTTCTCATATATCCAATGGATATATTGAGATATATGTTAGTAGATACCAAATATCAAATCTAATTTAGGACAACCATATATTGCTTATTTCTATGTAGATATTTCCCATTGGAATCGTTTAAATGTATAGGTTTCTCAGGTCAATGCTTCCTTCACAATCTTCAAAAAGTCTCTGAACTCAATTTTCCCTTGTGTATTTGTTTTCCAATGTCATGAGTGATGTTTCAGAACGGTTATAGTTGTGTTTATTGCTTGAAACAATATGGATGAAGTATTGTACTCCATCCTCATATCCTTTGAGGTCAACATGCTTGGTCTGTAATCACCATGACCCACTTTTGAATAAACTACAGATTACACAATGCATTAAGAAACCATGGTAGTTCCTTTTTTATTGTCTATAGATGGACATTCCAAATTAGATATGAATGTGGATGATACGTTATACTGTTCATTTGTTTAGACGGTCTCACTATTTTTGTTTGGATTCTTTTAAGTTGAAAGGTGCTCATAAGTTGGATTTTTATGCAATGGTACTGTGGCCTTGAATGGTAGCCAATAGTTGAGGAAATTGTAAAATTGCATGCTTCCTAGAAAATTATAGAAGAGGACCTTGGTCCTCCTAAAGATAATGAGGTCGTGATTGAAGAAAGGATCTGCAGTCTTACGATGGAAGATGAAGAAAATAGCCTAGAATTGAAAGGTGAGTAGAGTTGTGAGTCTAAAAATGATCAAGAAGCCATTATAAATAAAGAAATGGGCACATCCAGCCCCCTAGAGATCGCGGAAGCAACTATGGATAATACCAATTTTTTAAGATTGTCAAAGCCTAGATTTGAAGGGTATTGAATATGGAAAAACCAATAACCAAAAAGAGACAGTTTCCAATACTCATATGGAGATTCGTAGGCTCAAGTTTGAAGATGAAGCAATAAATTTTATGAGGAGTGCTGAGATTTGGAAAAGGGTGAACTTTCACCTACAATCACCATCATGGACATAAGCAAGACATATCCAAGCAACCTGTAACAATTTCCAGTGTGCCAATAGCTATCATCTCAGCCCAAAAGACATAAGGTGGCCTAGATTTGTTGTCCAAATCATAGTTGAATATAGATGAGCCATCTTTTGTTGCTGCTCCTGAATCTAAAGGTGACAAAGAAGCAACCAGCCAAGAAGATATTGTTTCCAGCACTCTGTCTGGGGATTATGAAATCAGTATGTGAAAAGATATTCCTTTCCCTATATTCAAAGGCAATGAAGCAACTTTCAATGAAAACATTTCCAGCCTTCTATTCGAAAGTGATGAAACTAGCACTGGAAAGGAAGTTTGTAGTCTTCCCATTGAGAAAGATTGCCAAGTTCTCGAAATGGGACTATTTGCAGTTTAGGTTGGCATTATGGATCTAACTGGGAATTTTTCTTTTTGCACAACTAGTTATTGTTTCTAACCCTCATACAGACCAAATCATATCTGGTAGCAGTGGTAACCAAGCTATTATTGAAGAAGGTGGTCAGTTTGGTGATAAATCTACAGTCATTCCTTACTATTTCTCTCTGAAAATCAGAGAGAAAACATGAGAAATGGTCACTCTATTAAAGTACATATTGATCAATTACTTGATGTGAGCTTGCTATCAAATTTTGTATGGATGAATAGTAAAACCTATCATGTACTTTGAATTCTCTCTTGATTACGACACTGGAAATGAGTTAACCCATCACTCCAATGCTTGAAACTCAGCAAACAGTGAGCTCAATGGTCCTGTGGATTCATTACAATGAGAAATTCATGGTGTGGCATGACTGATCGACAGATCGAAAATGGGGATACCCATGCGAATTTCTTGGCCCAGTCCACCTTAAATGAGGTTACAGGAGGATGTAGTCCTTATCCAAATGTTAGGTCCCTATAATACTAGTGATTACCCCATTACTATTGTAGTTTTATCCCTTATTAATATCATTTTGCCCCTATTGTCCCCATATTGTTATTACTGTGCCCCATAGAATCCCTCTATTGCTATTTTTGTGCCTTTATATTATTATTGTTAGGCCGGCTTGGTTATATTGTGACTCCTTAGACTCCTATATATAGAAATGAGGTTTTTTCATTTGAATCATCCAAGAATTGTTCATTTACGTAATGTAAAGGAGGTTTCCCACTCAAAGAGGCTGAATTCTAAGGCGTTGATCTATCTTTTCTATCTTTTGTGAGTTGGTTTCATAACATTTGGTATTAGAGCTTTGAATTCTAGGGTTTCACTGCTCCAAATAGGTCATCATGGAATTTGCGCTATAACCTTTTTTCTACGACATTTCAGATGCTACAAAAAAATTCCATTTGAGAAGAAATCACGCTGAACCCCAGGTCCAAATTTTAGAGCTTTTCGTGCAATATTTGCAGAGATATGATATGAGGAAGTCAGTGTTTTTACAGAATCCTGAATTACATTCCAAACAGGTGACCTGGGGAAAATAATCGTAACTTTTGTTTTGAGCATCAGATTGAAATTTCGTAAGAAGTTATAGAAATAGGATGGACTGTTGTTTCCTGTATATATTTTTCAGATCCTCAGGTGAAAATAGTGACACGTGGCACTTCATACAAGTTCACTCTTCTAAAAAGGTATATAATCAGGTCATCTTAGGAGATTACACATAACTCTTTCTTGGAGAATCTAAATTCGATTAGAATGGTAGCATTGGAAAGAGGACATAGAGGGTTGCCACAGGTTGCAATTTCAAAAATGGAAGATCTGAAATTACAGAGATACATCAGAGGCAATATCAAGCTCCTATAAAGTGAAAAAAGTGTGTAAATTTTTTTTAAATTTTTGCTTAAGCTTGGTTTGAAAAATTATTTTGAAGGAATTCAAAGGGCACAGTATAGAATTATTATCGGTAATTGATGCCCTAAGCAAAGAAAATGGAAACACCTAGTAAGAAACCTGAAAGCTCTAGAATGACTTATGAAGAATAGGAAGAAATGCAACATGATACATCAACATTATGAGATCAAGTGCAACAAATGTCACTCGCAAAAAAAGTAACAGGATCTAAGACAGATGGTTTAAAGAAAGATGTAGAAGCTAAGATGAATGACATGTAAGATAAGATTGATGATTTGAAGATAGATTTGAAGACATATTTGAAGACAGGCATGGCAGATTTGAAGATAGATTTGACAAATTTTCTACAAGAAATACTTACTAATGGTGAAAGGGTAGTAAAGAAAACTCGTGATGAGAAAAAATAAATCTTAATCATGATTTCATAGATTCTAATGTTGGATCTAAGAACCATCATATTCCAAAAAGCAATATGAGGAAGTTGGATGGCAAGGATCCCGCAACATGGATACTATAGATGGAACAATTTTTCGATCTCAATAATGTGCAAAACACACAAAAGGTACGTATTGCCACTTTATATTTGGAACAAAATCAGTTTGTATGGTATCAATGGCTTTGCTCTCATAAAAAAATTGTCACTTGGCCAATTTTTATGGAAGAATTGACAGCACATTACGAGGATACAAAAAGAAGCACTTTTTTTAGCCAAGTGATAAGTATCAAACAAAAGGGTTCAATGATGGATCACATTGAGGACTTCCAAAAATTGAACATAAGGGTAAAAGGTATTCCAGAAGAGCATAGGATTGATGTGTTCATAGTGACTTTAAAGGATAATATCCAACATGAGGTTCGCCTTTGGGAACCTGATTCATTGGAGAAGGCATTCAGGTTAGCAAGAAAAATGGAAAGAAAAATTATGGCAACCAGGAAGCCTACCACTCACAACTATAAAGATGGAAGTGTTGTTGCCCCTATCCTTCTACAACCTATAAGGTTGACATCACAAAAATTGGAAGAAAAAAGAGCAAAAGGGCTTTGTTATAGTTGTGATAGAAAATACACTTAAGGTCATAAGTGTGCTGAGAAGAAATTATTCTACACAGATTGTGAAGAGGAGGAAGAAAAGGAACAAGAAATGTCAAAAGAAGAGGATATACTCTAGGAACAAACCCTAGATAAAGAAGTAATCAATCCGATCATATCTTGTAATGCATTGGCTGGAATTACCACTCCTCAAACTATTAAGGTAGAAGGACATATCAAGAAGAAAAACGTAATAGTGTTGATTGATTTAGGAAGTACCCAAAATTTTATTCATTGTAAGATAGCAAAAGAAATGAACTGCTTCCTATATCCAGCACGAGATTGCCAAGTAATGGTTGCAAGTGGAGGAATGATAAATTACTCTAGAAAGTGCCATAATATCAAGCTATCCATGGGAGAATATGTATTGAGTAGCCAAATGCTTTCCATTCCAATGGGAGGTGCTGATGTTGTACTAGGAGTCCAATGGCTACAATCCTTGGGTACAATAACTTTTAATTTTCAAGAACTTTTCAGGAAATTTTCTATGGAAGGAAAATAAATTGAAGTAAGGGGTATTGCAGGGAAACCAAGAAATATAATCATCTCTAATGGTATGAAAAAGATTCTAAAAAAGGAACAAAGAGGTGTAATTGCACAATTATGTTTGCTAGATGTTTCCACATCGAAATCATCTATTTCTCCTCATCTCCAAAAAGTCCTAGACAATCATTAAAAGGTATTTGAGACTCCCAAAGGTCTCCCACCTATTGATGATCATGATCATGCTATTCACCTAATTCCAGGAAGTGTTCCTCCAAGCATCAGGCCGTACAGATATCACTATGCCCAAAAGAGTGAAATTGAGCGTATGGTTGCAGAAATGCTAGAGACTGGTATAATTCAACCTAGTCAAAGTTCTTTCTCTGCTCCACTAGTATTGGTGCACAAGAAGGATGGATCATGGTGCATGTGTTCGAATTATAGGGAGCTCAACAAGCTCACTATTAAAGATAAGTTTCCCATTCCTGTCATTGATGAATTACTAGATGAATTGCATGGATCAATTTACTTCACCAAGTTGGATCTTCGTTCAGGATATCATCAAATCACAATGAAGACTGAAGACATTCTGAAAATAGCATTTAGAGCTCATGAGGGTCATTATGAATCTTTGGTCATGCCTTTTGGCCTTACCAATGCACCTTCTACATTTCAAGGTTTGATGAATTCCATTTTCAAACCCTTCCTTAGAAAACTTGTGTTAGTATTTTTTGATGATATACTTATCTACAACATGTCTTGGAAGGATCATGTTGAACATGTTGATAGGGTGCTACAACTATTGGAGGAGGAACAATTATATGAAAAAAGATCCAAATGTTTCTTTGGAGTACAAGAGGTGGACTATTTGGGTCATATTGTATCTCATGAAGGAGTTAAGGTAGACCCTAGCAAAATTAAAGCCATTAAAGAATGGAAAATTCCCACATCCGTAAAGCATCTGTGAGGATTTCTTGGGTTGACAGTGTATTATCCCAAGTTTGATAAGAATTATGGGAGAATGGCAGCACCTCTAACAACATTATTGAATAAATATGCAATTTCATGGACTCCAGAAGCAACAAAGGCCTCCGAACATCTTAAAGAGGCGATGTGCCAAGCACCTTTTTTAGCTACACCGAACTTCACAAAAACCTTTATTATGGAATGTGATGCTTCAAGAAATGGAATTGGTGCTATTGTAATGCAATATGAAAGACCCATTTCTTTTGAAAGTCATCTAATCAATGGAAAGTTTTTACACAATGCTATTTTGAGAAGGAAATGTTGGCAATACTACATGCACTTAAGAAATTGCAAACCTACCTAATGGGAAGACACTTCAAGGTAAAAACGGATCATAATAGCCTTAAATATTTTTTAGAACAAATATTATCCTCTGAAGAGCAACAAAAATGGGTCACAAAGATGTTGGGCTATGACTTTGAAATCATCTACCAAAAAGGGAAGCAAAATGTGGTGGCAAATGCTCTCTCAAGAAAGGATGAGGATGTGAAAGCATTGTTTTGCACCATTTCTATCAGCCAACCAGATTGGATAAATAAAGCAAGGGAGGAATGGAAGAATGATGAAAAAGTGTGGGCACTTATTTTAAAGTTACAACAAGATTCCAGTACATCTGATACATTTAGCTGGCAAAATGATTCGTTATGGTACAAAGATCGCTTATACCTCTGTAAGAATTCCCAACTCAAACAAAATATTCTTATGGAATTGCACACTTCTCCCTTAGGAGGACACTTAGGATTTTTAAAAGCTTACCACAGGGTTAAGAAGGAATTTTTTTGGGATGGCCTTAAATTGGATATTCAAAAGTTTGTGGTGGAATGTTTTGTTTTCCAACAAAATAAAGTTGAAACAATTAGGACCCCGAGTCTATTACAACCTTTATCCATTCCAAGCCAATGTTGGGAGGAGGTTTCAGTGGATTTTACCACAGTTTTACCCAAGTTTGAGGGAAAGAGTGTCATCATGGTGATAGTTGACAGACTTACCAAGTATGCACACTTTTGTGCATGATCACATCCATTTAAAGCTAGTACAGTTTCTAATGCATTTATGGAAACAAATCAAAATATACATGGAAACCAAAATATTATTGTAAGTGATAGAGTTCCCATTTTCACTAGAAATTTTTGGATAAAATTATTTTCTTGTCTTCGTACATAGTTAGCTCATAGCTCATCTTATCATCCTCAATCTGATGGGAAAACCGAGATAGTAAACAAATGTTTGGAAGGATATATTTGTTGATTTGTATATGACAAATAGACACAATGGATCAAATGGTTGCCTCTGGCTAAATGATGGTATAACACTTCCTTACATATAGCAACAAAAATGACCCCATTTATGGCACTTGATGGATATCAGCCGCCATCCATCACATCATATTTAAGAGAAAATTATAAGGTTCAAGCAGTGGGACATCACATCAAGCATCAACAACAAGTCCTCTTAAGGGATAACCTCATGTTGGCGCAGAATAGAATGAAACAACATGAAGATCAACATCGCAACGAAAGAAGTTTTAATGCGGGTGATTGGGTATTCCTATGGCTACAACCATATAAACAAATTTCCCTCAAGCAAGCTAAGAAGCATAATAAATTATCACCAAAGTATTATGGTCTGAAGAAGGTATTGCAAAATATTGGTACAATGACATACAAATTGGAGCTTCCTGCATCTTCTCGAGTGCACCTAGTTTTCCATGTTTCATGTTTAAAGAAGGTGATAGGCGACAAGCTCCCAGTTCAAACAATATTTCCAGAACTTGAACAAGAAGGAAAAGTTATATTGGAACCAGAAGAAGTCATAGAAACAAGAACTCGATAGCTACAAAATTGATCAATTTCAGAGTATATCATCAAGCGGAAGAACTTATCCGGTGAAGATTCCACATGGGAGGATGAGAATTTTATACAGAAGCATCCATAACTACTCAAGCATTGAGGACAACACCTTTTTTGAAGGAGAGGGGCATGTTAGGTCCCTATAATACTAGTGATTACCCCATTACTATTGTAGTTAATATTC
>APFE031594105.1:293000-315070 GCA_000404065.3 Pinus taeda | reverse complement strand
TGTAATGTAAAGGAGGTTTCCCCCTTGAAGAGGCTGAATTCTAAGGTGTTGATCTATCTTTTCTATCTTTTGTGAGCTGGTTTCAAAACACCAAAGCTTGTCGGAAGAGCCATCAATGAGTTGCAACCAATTTGTGACATGTTGTGAACCCTTTATTTATGTTCATAAATTTTTTAGTAATGATGCGGCCAAGATCCTAGGTATGACAAAAACAAGTTGAGATTCAAGTCACTAGTCATGGTCACCCTTGATCAAAGCAGCACCTAGAAATAAATCCATGGGATATATGTGATTATTAGAAAATCACTCTGTATATATATGTTCAAGATTCACCCTCTGAGTTATCAGGTCATAATTGTGAAGAGATTTTCCCCCAATCTGAACCATATGTTGACACCCAACAAAACCTTGTGTCTATTACAAATTTGGGTATATTATGTTTTCAACAACATTATAATCTGATTCGAGACTTACCACCTCAAGGTAATGATAAAATTATGTTTTATGTCTTAGATGGGATCCTTCTATAATATGTAGCAAACTACATTCATAAAAATTCACCAAATTTGTATTTATTAACAAAGAACCATGTTCTGATTTCCATTGACTCGAGAAACAGGTTGTCTGATGAATAACACTTTCATTTCATTTGCCAAGAACATAAAATTTTCTTGTTGCAATAGAAATTAAAATGGTATTTTAGCTTAGATGGAAGCTTCTATAGGATTGCAAGGAAAATTTTAAAGTGCAATTTATAGGTTAGTAATGTCTTGGTCTTCACAGATTCAACTAGATTTGAAAAATCTCTAGTAGGTAGGCTTCAAGGTCCAGATTTTGAAACCTAGCTATGATACCATGTGTAAGAGCCCTATCATAGAGTCTTCTAACAGATCTATTTCTGATGAATTTAAATGCAATAAGAGGAAATATTTTACTTTCTTACAAAAATTTTAACAAATAAAAGCTTACCATTTACATTCTAATCCTTATAACTTATGGTGAGCATTTCATTTTGATAAATTTACATGAGAAATCTATAGAGGAATACCTGTACCGGTGGCTGGTGGATATTCCTTTGAGTTGTTGCTCCTGCTGAATGCTCCCCTTGATTGAACCAACTGGATCTACCTCCTAGACAACTAGGAAATAATTCCTACCCCAGGAAACCTCCACAGACTCCCTAGCCCTCCGAGCCCAATTTCAACCAGATGTAGTGTGTGTGTCCAAGATGACTGATCCAAACCAAGATGAACAATAATTCCCTCATCTCATCAACCGAAGAAACCTCCACAGGTTCTTAAGGTCTCCAAAAAATCACAACAAATCCTAAAATCACAGCCAATCCCAAAATCAAGCAAGACCCCACATGCCTTTTTCCCCCTTCCCCCTTCATTTTTAATACCCTCCCTCTCTTCTCCATCTCAACCACCTCTCATTAATGTCATTAACTTCTTATCCATCCTTGCAGTTGACTTCTCTTCTCCCAAGTAAAGATGTGAGTACATTTGGAAATGTGACATGAATATAAAATTGAGAAATTAATGGGAGAGGTCCATGTCTTCTCCCAGGTAAATCTAAAAGTACATTTGGGAATGTGAGATGAATATATAATTATATTGATAACTAAATGGAGAGGACTATTAAATGTGAGGGCACATTGGGGAATGTGAGATAAACATATATATTGATAATTAGTTGGATAGGACCATGTCTTCTCCCAAGTAAATGTTAGGGTACATTGGGGAATGTGAGATGTAATTAAATGGAGAGAACGATATCTTCTCCCTAGAAAGTGTGAGGGTACATTGGGGAATGTGAGATGAATATATATATATTATTTGAAATAATGGAAGGAGACCATATCCTACCTAAGATTCAATTTGAGAAGGCAAGTTGGGAATTTGAATAATAAAAATCATGAATTTTATATTAGACCAATATTTCTCAATATTTTCAAGTAATGTAAACATTAATAAAATTTACAAGATAAGATATAAGTGGGGCATTACAGTTCCCACACCGGAATCATCTTTTTCTCCAAGTCTCCAAAAAGCCTTGGACAATCATTCTAAGGTATTTGAGACTCCCAAAGGTCTCCCACCTATTTGTGATCATGATCATGCTATTCATTTGATTCCAGGAAGTGTTCCTCCAAACATCAAGCCTTACAGATATCCATGTGCCCAAAGGAGTGAAATTGAACGTATGGTTGTAAAAATGCTAGAGGTTGGCATAATTATCCAACCAAATTCGATAAACAAATCAAGGGATCAATGGAAGAATGAAAAAGTATGGTGGGAACTCATTCAAAAGTTGCAGAAGAATCCAGTTCAAACAATATTTCTAGAACTTGACAAGGAGGGAAAAATCATATTAGAACCCGAAGCAATTACAAAACAGAGAAATTGACAGCTACAAAGTCGATCAATTTTAGAATATCTCATTAAGTGGAAGAACTTACCCACTGAATATTCCACATGGAAGGTTGATATTTTTTACAGAAGCATCCAAAACTACTCAGGCGTTGAGGACAACCCTTTTTGAAGGAGAGGGGCATGTTAGTTCCCTATACTACTAGTTTAAGCCCTTACTGTCATTAATAAAACCCCCTTATTATATTTTTGTGCCCATGTAGTCCCCATATTTTTATTGTTATGCCCCATTGAAGCCCATTATTGTTATTATTGTGCTCCTACATTATTATTGTTATGTCGGCTCTAATTATATTATGGCCCCTTAGAATCATATATATAGAATGGAGGCCTTGTCATTTGTATCATCCAAGAACTGTTCATTTGTTTAATATAAAGGATGATGCCCCCTCGAAGAGGCTAATTTCTAAGGTGTTCATCTATATTTTCTATCTTTTTGTGAGTTGGTTTGATAACATGGTGTGAATGGCTCTTAGTTAGTCACCTTTCGTAGCTATATGAATTTTTTTTATTTTCAATTTGATGAATGCTAACTATAGGAGGGTAAGAGCCTTATAGTGCACCAATGCCTATGATGATTCACCTCTAAATCTTCTTGGATGCAAATTATCCCAAATTTTGTGAATTATTGATCCAAAACAAACCAAGAAGGAAAAATACAATAATTTGAAAAGAAACCAAAAGAAAAGAATCCCAAGCAAGAAGAAAAAGCACTCCAAAAGTGTCACAATTAGGAAAAATAGAGCCCAATCATAGAAGCACACTGAAAGAAATCAAACCAAAAGCCAAAAGTGAAAAATGGAGGGCAACGTCATCTAGGTAGGGCTATAGTACAATCACACAACCAAGGCAAATTGTCTACAAAAGTCACAACCCGACGCTAAAGGAAAACAAGCCTAAACAAGATCAAATGAGGGCCATACAAAAACAACTAAAACACACTCAAGAGAACTTTTTTAGATGACAAATGCATAACTGGCCACAACACCACCAAATGTGACCAAAATTATCCCCAAAAAAGAGGAAGCATTATTCAACAAGAGACAACAATAATGAATGGAAGTGATAAAATTCCGTCAATAAGATGTGGATCAGGCCTAAATGGTCATTGATAACATCCAATAAGATCTAAAAGTGATACCTAGAGGTGAACATAATGCCTCAACCCAAAGAATCAAAAAGAGGCTTCAAAGATAATTTGAAGAATCAAAACAAATAAAAACCTTTTGGATGTAAAATATCAGACCAGATACATGTAGCCGATAATTAGTAACAAAAAAACATAAGTCACATAATCCTATAATCAAATTAGAAAACAACAAGAGAGCCTCAGCCCAATCAAAGACTAAAACCCGCTTTGATAACAGGTGATTTATTTAAAGGAAACTGACAAACAACAACTGATCTGGATCATACACATCAGATGAACAAGGGTCCAGACTAAACATAAACACAGGTGAATAAACTGAGAACATATCAGGGCCTTCTCAAGGGCTTAAAATCCTGTCACTTGTACAATACTAGATCAAAGTGACCAGGGGTGCTCTCGGAACATCAGTAAGGGAGTGACTATGGATCACGGTCACATGGATGACTCTCTGTGACAGAGGCTGAGGAAAAAAAATTAAACTAGAAAACCTCAATCACCCATAAAATCCTCATACAGAGCTCATTTTCAATGATGCTTATTTTTTTTCTATGAAATTACGAGAGTAATCCATATATGTGGCCAACTCAACCAAATTATATACATAAAATTTCATAATTTGATTTTAATTCCTTTTTTTTTCTCTCATATAAAAAACATAAATAAAAATCCAGATCAAAGATTAACTCACTTACATCTCAAGCAAGTAAAATAAATGGAGATAAAAGTGAATCCAAAAAGCTGTAGAGAACTCAATGGGAGAAAGAGAAAACCAAAAAACATAAAGAACAAGAGGAAATCTCAAACAAAGAGGGAAAAATAAAAATTCTCTCATTGAAAGCACCAATTCTATTGCATTTAATTATTCAAGGAGATATTTCTCCATGACCGCATGCCCAATTGAGATCAACAGAAAGAAAAAGAGAATGGATAAGACAATATAATATCAATCTCGAATCCAAATGGCCATGCATTCATCTTTGATGCAATTTTTGATGCTCGAACGAAAGTATGAGCAAGTACCTTGCATCCTCATAGGTTAGTGAAGGGTTTTGGGCATGATGCAGAATCCTCGGGCTCCAATAAAGTGATCCCTCTCATCCACTCCTGATAAAAAGACTACACACAAACACAACAAACTAGAGATGGGAAGTGATCTTCTAGAGAATATCATTAGCTCAAAACATCTAGAAATCAAACAGATAAATTACTGCAAAACTGATATAAGGGGAAGGAACATAGATTTGTATTAACTATATAAATAGAAGTACATCAAATGTATAGCTTCTAGAAAAGGGGATTTGCTCCTCCAACTTGTAGTATGGTCTCCTCTCCCAATATTGCGGAGCTCTCGCATTATAGTTTGGATACTCTACCCTTGCCCCCTTTCCTCTCAGTGAGATTATATAGGCTCATTATATCTTCTAGGAGAATGTATCTAGACACCTAGGGGCTTGAGAAGTTAGGAAACTTCTACAATAATGGACCCCTAGCCAACTCATACACAAGTGGGTCAAGTTGATCTCCTTGGGAATGAAAAACTCTAGAAATGTTTTTCACAATTATGAGCTTTTTCTCAATTATTCTCAATTATGGAATAATTATTATCTCATAATTATAATATTTTAGCAAATTAATTATAATAAATAACTCAATCATGTAATTCCACCACTTTATCATGGGATAAATCTCACATAAGTAAAAGAAAAGGTGAAAGGGGATGCATTTTAGCCAATCAACTTAGGTGAGTTCATATCGGGTTTCTCTCACATAGGAGTGGCAAATCGGGTTATAATAATTTCTATGTAAATTTCCTTTGTAACGTGCTTTATTCATTTCTTGAAAAAGGGTTTTTAAAGTATTTTGTAATGGTTAACGGCTATTGAAATACATTTAAATGGTATAATGCATTATGTCACCATCAATACGCTGACCATTACACACAATACCCAATACCGCTTTGGGTGAGTCTTTTGTTCTATTACAAAAGATCAAAAATGTCAATCCTAAACTAGGCTACGAGAGAAACTTTTTTGGCATCTTGAGGTAGAGTCTTGGGTCTCTATAATATTTTTTTCCAATAAACACACACACACACAACTCTCTCTCTCTCTCTCTCTCTCTGTACAACATTCCTCCAACAACCAATGTTAAATACCATAGATCCACTCCTAGGCACATAGTTTATATTAGAGGTTCATTTGCAACTATGCTTTTATTTCTTCTCCATTGGAGAATCTCCTGAATAATTTTGAGCCTTTTATGTGGAGTTGTGACTGTGATACGACACTTGAAACATTAAAGGAGAAGATAGAAAGTGCTCTGATTATAGACTATCCTGAATGAATAAAGAGTTTGATACACATTTTGGTGTGTCTGGTACTTCTCTCTATGCCATATTTGCACAATCTAGGGAAGGAAATTTATACCATACTATATACTTATAGTTATATGGGCTTAACTTGGATGCATAAATGAATAGATTTCATTCCTTGCAGTGATGTTGACACAACCCAACATTTTGTTAATCATAGCACCACCTTGGTGCATAAATGGTTACATCGCTTGGATATGTCAAGATATTACTGACACAAAGTTTTGTAGGTTGTTCTTGAGTTGGGTCCTTCATTTGAAGAAGAAATATATAAGTAGATAGAGGATTTATTTGCTAAGAAAGAGACAAATTGACTCGAGCCTAAGTCAATAGGCTGTGGTTGAGGCCTGTTGGGTCTTTCATTTTTTAGACAATTTTGGTTAGAATATGGTTGTAGGAAATTAGGAACGAAACCTAGAATAATGAATGGCTAATCTAGCTAGAAGTCATTAGCGGAAAATAAGAAGTGGTAAGCAGTGGACCAACTGGTTATTTTGGAATTCACAAAGTATGCACAAAATAAGGATCAAGCCATTACAATTGAAGGAATCAAGTGAGCATGGACCAACTGAGCGTGAAGTGGATTGATCTCATTAAAGTTATTAGAGTGACTTTATCCAGGGAGTGTGAGTTAAAATTGACGGCATCAATGGGCCAAAAATATATAAATACTTGCAACATGGTCTTCAAAGGAGGTGATAGTAGAGAAGGGCCGACATGCTACTGAAATTTTGACTCATATTCTACTATTGTAATTTTTTGTTTGTTATAAGGATTTTTTGGAATGGTATATGAAATATATGGATAGGATATTATAGATATACAATGTAATGATGATCTGGCATGATAATAATAAGAGAATACTATTGTAGGAAGATTTGTTGTGCAATATATGTGGATATGTTTATGATTTTGTCTATGTTTCAAATTTTCGAGTTCCTATGTCATGTTCATTTGTAATGTTCTTTATTCATTTCTTGCACAAAGATGTTTTAAGTAGCCTATAACGGTTAATGGCTATTGAAATACATTTAAGTGGTATAAATCATTATATCACCATCTATACACTGACCATTACACCTAATACCCAATAGCGGCTATGAGAGAAACCTTTGTTGGCATCTTGAGGTAGAGCCTTGGGTCTCAATAATAATTTTTTTCCAATAAAAACACACACACACACACACAGACATTTTATGACTCATTTATATCATCAATGAATGTCAATTAATTGGAACACGAGCATAAATTTTGGTTAGCAATAATATATTTTTCCTAAACATAGGGCTCCATGAAAAGTCAAATGTAGGATAAATATTATTAAACATAGTATACTAACTTTTAAATGTAAATAGTAAAATCATATATACATAAATTACTAGTGAAAGGATTATGTGGATTTATTCTGAATAGTAATAACCACCTTATATAAGAAAAGGAAGTATAATAGAGTAAAGTGCCCCATCTTATTCGACCTAATCTATGTTGATGGTTATGATAATAAATGATATTAATGATTTCGATGCGACTTATTATGCATATATTATGATGACTAATATTACTCTCTCGCTCTGTCTATATATATATATATTATATATATATATATTATGTATATGTATATTATGTGTATAATGTGTATATGTATATGTATATGTATATGTATATGTATATGTATATGTATATGTATATGTATATATATCATTTTTATGACATGTTAATGGATGCGGGAACAAATCATGTGTTTTCTAAATGGCTCACATAGGTGAGGGATCTATATCAATCATGTTAGAGCTTGATGGGAACAGTGGGAAAACATCCCTGATTCCATTCGGGAAAAATTTCACCATTTTTTGGGTTGGATGGTGGTTTACATAATCTCCTTGACCCTCAGTCACCATTACTCTCAAAACATGGGATGGCCTTGGATTTTACAAGTGTCTTCATCATCATGCCTATGCTCAACTCTTTTCATCACATATAGTTGATGGAAAAATGCTGTCGTAGCATTGGAATTGTATGAGGAGTTCTTAAATGGCACAATGAACATGTCACACTTAGTACTAGGAAAACAAGAGAAAATTGGAATTGAAATTTATGGACTAAACCCTTATGTTAGGAGTAGAAACGAAAAATATGTTAGAATAAGATTTAAATTGAAAATTTAAATAAGACTTGGGAAAATGGATTATGGGGATAGATTTAAACCAAACCTTATAATAGTCGAAATGAGGTAAGCTAATGTAACACCCCTTAGTATACCTTGTAAAAAATCATGGGGATTAGAAATTTTTAACGATTTTACTAGCATGTAATATTCCCAAATGACTTATCTCATATTCTTTAACTAATGATCAAATAATATGATCATGATAATTAAGTGAAGTAACTTTAGAAAAGGAATATAAAATATCAAAAAGTAATAACCATTAATGTGACTTGTTAACATAATATTTTTTGCTGAAATTTTGCATTGTTAACATTGCTCATTTAACTAGGCTTGTTAATAACACATTAATGATGTAATTTCCAACTCCACACAAAGTAGTAAAATGATTAAGATAACAAAATAGTCAAGCGCATAAATATACATTTATCTACCCTAGAAAACTTGAAGGGAAAAACCAACAACCATTTTATCGAACATTTCATTACAGAGTTCATCCGTCACTCAATGGAAATAAGGGAGTTGGCCTCTTGTCCACTGTTGGAATTTTACAAAGTGACATAATATTTAAATTGAGCATCATTAGCTAGATGTCAATACATTCAACATGAAGTCATGTTTCTCAAACACTTTACGCCACATTTATTCAAGTACAATGTCCTTGTGACACCGTTGTTTTACCCGTTTTAAATTGTGTTCGATGATCTTCCATTCTGCATGTGAAAACAAGTATACAAATTGGCCTCATCACTTGAAATAGTATTAGTTATAATCCACCTTTTAGTTGTTCCAAAAGGGATATATTAGAAACTATAAATCCATTCTTCACATAAATCACAATTCTTTCTTGCAACCACTATTATCAGTGAACTCTAAGATCATAATTATGTGAAAGATCAATTTATTGAAACCAAATTATTAAGTCTCTACTAGTTATCATTCCTATGTCATAATCGTTAATAATCTTTTATGACGTATACACCTTTTCATGTATCACTTCCTTGCACACACATAAATAAAAGTGAAAGTAATCTCTAATCTTTTACTTTTTTGTGCATCGTCAAGTACAACCTATAGTTTTTAACACGTGTAACACCTTAATTACAACTTGTAAAAGCATACCTTTAATACTTTTATTCAAAATTATGTTGTTGATCAAAATGGAAACAAGTTTTCTGGACCATGGTATTATTTTTTTTTAGTTATTCTTTTTATTGCCAAACCATGTGGAACAATCTATTGGTTCCCTCAGTACCAATCCATTATTGTTTTTACCAACATAATAACATTAGGTAGTAATGGAATGTAGAACTAATTTTTTTTCTTTTATTCCAATGCATTATACAAATACACAAACATATAAATGCACATCTAATTTTCCATATTTCCAAAGGCATTAATAAATGTATACAATTATAAAATCACACCTACTTATCGCTCATTAATTACAAGAATAAACTTATAAAAGAACACAATATTATTCATATTTCACATACTTTAAATGCGTGCATATCATTATAAAAACATGTTTTCTTATCCACGTCACATATTCATTAAATAAAATGGATAAAGATTATCAAGCATGCGTACTCATAACCACTAATCAAACTTGTATAATTATAAAATCTCCCTTATTCATCCACATTAAAATTATAACATCACCTTTAACTATATAATAGTAACTTGGAATTTCCATGTCAATGAAGAGCATGCATGAAAATGTAAAACCATAACTTTCTATCCATATCTCAAATAAAAACAAGTTTATATTGACTAGCATGTGAGTAAAGAATGTTTATAAATCAACCAAACCTTCTCTATTCAATAAATCACCATAGTAACTTATATTTTTACACACAAGAACAATGCAGCACTTTCAAAGGGATTAACACAATCAAATTATTGTTTTACATACAATAACCATGGAACCCTTTTTCAATATATTAATGCAAAAGAACTGTGCAAATATTTCCAATGAAATTAAAAAAAATATTATTTCTTTCCGCACACATAACTTTGCAATATTTTCAAGAGTTTAATGCACATGAGCCATGAAAATATTTCCAAGGAAATTAACACAATTATTCTTTCTTTCCACACACATAACCATGCAGTATTTTTAGAGTTTAACACATAGGTGCCACATATTTTTTAAAAGGAAATCCCATCGCTTGAATTATTTTTTCATATAACAATTTCATATTCCTTTCAATAGGAAAACCTATAACTTGTATTACTCCTGAATTTTGCGGGGAACATTGTACCTAAATTGGTGACCCATGCATTTTTGTAGATGACCCTATTAACAACATCTCATATGTGTTAAAATTTAATTGCTTATATGACCTCATTAGTGTTGGGTTGTGTTATATTCTTTCCACGACCAGCCCACGTAGTTAACCAGGGGGTTAGAGGTGGGGCGGAGCCCCCCTTTGTTGCGCCGATTGTGTACTCGGGGGGGGGTCACATGGGTTTGAGGTGAACCTGTAACCCCACTTTATGGGGTCCAGCCAGAGCCCCATAAAATTTTGGTTTTGGACCCTATGTTAGGTTGAGCGGACCGACATATGGTTTTGTGCATGATTTTCACATATGTTTTTGGATGCGATGGTTTTCGGTCCATGTTATTAGATGTGATGGTTTTTCAATCCATGGTATTGGATGCTTTGACATGTATAAATATGTATTGTAACATTGAAACCAACATAATGAAAAATCAAACTGGCAGTCCTAGTTTTGGGATTGAGGGGAAAATCTCTGTGTATATGTGTTTTACGTGTTATGCTCTCACATTGTTTATTTTATGTGTTTTAGAATTCATATGCAGGTAATTTCTGTACGGGGTTAAAACTTACATTTAGTATCAGAGCAATTTTGGCTTCAAGGGGACACCTTTGTTGCTTAGCAGTTTCGCTCAGGCCTGTGGGAGACCTTGTTCAATGGGAGATCTGCAAGATCAATTCTGGTGGTGAAAGAAGATGGCAAGCAGTGGAAAGATAGAGATCAAGAAATTTAATGGTCAGAGTCTTGAGTTGTGGAAACTCAGGATGGAGGATCTGTTGGTGGATAAAGATCAGTGGATTGTGGTAGATCTGGGTACTAAACCAACGAGAGCGTCCAATGAAGAATGGAAGAAGTTGGATTGGAAGGGAAAGAGCACAATATGATTGTGTGTCTCAGGTTCAGTATTGTTGAATGTATCAGGGGAAGCTATGGTGAAGGCTTTATGGGACAAGTTGGGGACTTTGTAGCAATCTAAGTCTCTGGTGAATAAACTGTTCCTATGGAAAAAGTTCTATAACTTGAGGATGAAAGATGGAGATTTGGTGACAAAGCATCTGAATGCATTTAATACTGTGGTAAGTCAGTTAGCATCTATTGATATTAAAATTTCAAATGAAGATAAGTGCATCAGTTTGTTGTGTTCTCTACCAAATTTCTAGGATAGTTTGGTTATTGCAATAGGTGGTAGTGCAACTGCCTTGCAGTTTGATGAAATAGTCTCATCCTTGCTGATGGAGGAGACGATATGGAAAAATATGGAAAACCAGAATAGTGATGCCTTATCTATATGAGGACAGTCCCAGAATAGAAACAAAAATAATTCATCGAATGGGAGATCTAAATCTAGAGGGAGATCTAAATCTCCAGGAAAACATGTAAATGTGGTTTGCTAGAAATGCGGAAAGGAAGGGCACTACAAAAGGGATTGTAAATCTAAAGCTCCTGACAAAGGAAAGGGATGTGATGATGATCCTTCTGTAAAGGCAAAATCCACCTTAAATGAAGGTGGGGATGTGTACTTGGCTTCTTCAAGTACACTTGTAGATCATGAGGCATGGTTGATTGACTTAGGTGCATCCTTTCAATTCACTCCCCATACAGAATGGTTCTGCGAGTATGAGAAATACGATGGTGGTGATATCTTCTTGGGGGATGAAAGGAAAGCTAGAATCATTGGTCATAGAAAAGTAAAATTCAAGTTGCAAGGTGGAAGGGTTAGAACACTTTCAACTGTTTTGCATATTCCTGCATTGGCTAGAAATTTGATTTTTGTAAGCAAGCTAGATGATGTAGGTGTAAAAATAGTGTTCGAGAAGGATACCTGCAAAATGGTTCTGGGAGCACTAGTATTGATGCAAGGAGTTTGAATTGAAACTATGTACAAGTTACAAGCTAACACTATGATTGATGGGTGCACTAGTTCTATGGTTCCTGAAAGTGGAGCAGAAAATCTAGTGGTCTCTGGAGAGAAGTCCATGTTCTGGCATCAAAGGCTTGGACATATTGGAGAGAAGGGCCTACGAATGCTTCATGGTAAAGGTATGGTAGAAGGTATGAGTAATAGCTCTCTGGATTTTGATTTTTTTGAAAATTGTGTATATGGGAAGCAACATCGGGTGAGTATCCCCTCTGGTAGTATGAGGGTGAAACAGATATTAGAACTTGTGCACAATGATGTGTTTGGGCCTGTGAAGGTTCCATCACTTGGTAAGTCTATGTACTATGTATTATTTATAGATGACTTCTCAAGGAATACATGGATATATTTCCTTAAGAAGAAATTTAAAGCCTTTGACAAGTATAAAGAATTTAAGGCTCTTGTGGAAAATCAAACAGAAAAGAAAATAAAGGTGCTAAGGATAGATAATGGTGGAGAGTTTTCCAGGAAGGAATTTGAAGAATTCTGTAAGAAGTGTGGTATAGCATGATAGAAGAATGGTGTTGCAGAAAGAATGAATAAGACTTTGATGGAAAGGGTAAGAAGCATGCTCAGTGGTGCCGAGTTAGGACAGGAATTCTAGGCAGAGGCGGTGGATACTGCATGTTACCAAGTCAACCAGTCACCTTCATTAGCGTTGGAGGATAAGACTCCATAAGAGGTATGGACTAGTAAGAAACCCTCTCTTTCACATCTGAGGGTATTTGGATGTGATGCATATGTACAGGTTCCAAAGGAGAAACGAACCAAGTTGGATAGTAAATATGAAAAGTGCATTTTTATTGGGTGTAAGGATGGTTTAAAGAGTTATAAGCTTTGGAACCTAATCACACGTAAGGTTGTGTACAACCGAGATGTGTTTTTTAGAGAGGTGAAAGATGTTATTAAGCATGAAGTCTAACCAAAGGAACCTGAAAAGATATAGTTTGAGCTAAAGGAGGAAGAATTAGACTCTATAGTAGAGGAGGAATCAAAATATGAAGATCCTCAAACTCCGAGTGTGAGAAGATCAGTTCAGGAAAGAAGGCAACCATCAAGGAATAGTTCATCTGCATTCTATTCAAATTTCGCTTTATCTATTACTGACAATGATCCCAGAACTATGAAGGAAGCAGTAGATTCAGAGGATGGAAAACTTTGGAAAGAGGTCATGGTTGATGAAATGGCATCTTTGCACAAAAATGAGGCTTGGGGTATGGTGAAGTTGCCGACTGGAAGGAAACCCATTGGTAGCAAATGGGTGTTCAAGAAGAAGACAAATGCAGAAGGAAAGGTGGAAAAATACAAAGTTCGGTTGGTCCGAGGTGCCGAGAATTGATTTTGGTGATATTTTTTATCTTGTTGCCAAGGTAACTTCTATTATATTACTTTTATCTATTGCTAATGCTTTTGATTTTGAGGTAGAATATATGGATGTGAAGACAACATTTCTTAACGGGGATCTAGAAGAGGAAATATATATGAAAAAACCTGAAGGATTTGTGGTGAAGGGTAAGAAAGAACTGGTATGCAAGTTAAAGAAGTCTTTGTATGGGTTAAAATAGTTACCAAGGACTTTCAAGTATTTGCGTGGCGCTAGTGATTATGGTTTATGCTACCAAGGAAGATCAAGGTTGGACATAATGTTGGATATTTGTGGCTTTATTGATGCAGACTGGGCTAGAGATCTAGATCAGAGAAGATCTACAAGTGGGTATGTCTTTAACCTATTTGGATGTGCAGTCAGTTGGATGAGTAAGAAATAATTTGTAGTGGTACTATCAACAACTGAGGCAGAATATATGGTAGCCACTCATGCAAGCAAGGAAGCAGTTTGGTTGTAGAGATTGTGTTCTTGTATGGGGTTAGTATAGGGAGCTATAAGGATAGATTGTGACTACCAAAGTGCAATTTTGTTGGCAAAGAACCCCGCATATCATTCAAAGACGAAGCACATTGATGTTCAGTATCACTTTGTGAGGGATATGATAGAAGACAAAAAGGTGTTGCTGGTAAAGGTGGACACCTTTAAGAATATTGCAAATGCATTCACAAAATCTGTGAGCTCTGAGAAGCTCTCTTGGTGTAGAGAGACAAAGGGCATTTTGGGGCTGGAAAAATGTCTAAGCTCTCTTGTGGCCCTCTATGGAAAGAAAACGACAAGTGGAAGAATGTTGGGTTGTGTTATATTCTATCCACAACTAGCCCATGTAGATAATCGAGGGGTTGGGGGGGTGGAGCTTCCCTTTGTTGCGTCAATTGTGTACCAGGTGGGGGGGAGGGGTCACAATGGCTTTGAGGCATACCCATAACCCCACTTTATTTGGTCCAGGGTAGCGCCCCAGAAAATTTTGGTTTTGGACCCTATGTTAGGTTGGGCAGACCCACCTATGGTTTTGTGCATGATTTTCACACATGTTTTTGGACGCGATGGTTTTTGGTCCATGGTAATGGATTCCTTGGCATGTATAAATATTTATTGTAACATTGAGATGAACACAATGAAAAATCAAGCTAGTAGTCCGAGTTTTGGGATCAAGGAGAAAATATCTGTGTATATGTGTTTTATGTGTTATGCTCTCACATTGTTTATTTTATGTGTTTTAGAATTCGTATGCAAGTAATTTCTATACGAGATTAAAACCTATAATTAGAAATATCTCATATGTATTAAAGTTTCATTGTAGGAGATTTAATTCCCAAGGTCATTTCAAGCATTAGTTACAAGAAAAAGCATTTGTTGCATAGTTAGAAATTATAGAAATTAGGGATATATTATAAGATGTAGCTAAAATATAGCATGAGCCATTTATTAAAACATATCAAGCCTTGTTTGTAGAAAAGTAAACCAAAATATGATGAAAACAATGTCTTCTTCAATATCCTTACCGATTATGAAAAATGGCAAGCCAATATCCATCCTTTTCTACTAATGTTTAGGTTGCGTCGATAACAAAGGATGCCCATAGCTTCCATTTTGATTTGTGAATATATTTGTTTCAAAACTACTCTAGTGTGTGTAAATTCAATCATTCACATATTTGATTGACCAGACCATTTGGGTTTCTTTTAGTGTGCAACAATACTTAGATGGACTAGGAGGAACCATAAAGACACACATTTTTGAGGTTGATCTTCCAGTCCTATGCCTCTAACATCCACGAGTCAGTAGATGGGTTTGGATGAATGGTTTTTTGGTGAACCCCTAGTTGTATTCACATTTTCCTCTTTCTAAAAATCAAAATGCAGGGAGCTATCATCCCGTGTCAAAAAGAATGATGTCGATAACATAATGGTAGTTTAAAAATATCCATAAGTAATCCTTGCCCCAATCATTTTGGATTACATTCATCAGTATTTTCTTTGTGCATATTATTAAATCATAATTTCCAATGTACATATGCTAGCTATAGGGATAGTACATTTTGTCCCCCAGTAAAGATAACATTATCATCGATTTTCATCCCTCCTTCTTTTCATCAACATCACATGTTCTTCTAGATTTTATCTCCGACTAGTACTTTGTCTTTTTATTTGGAGTTCTTTTATTTTTTGAAATACTATTTTTAGATCATATTTTGCTCATGACATTTATCTCTAGTCATGATAGTTTTGTAACCATAACAACCAAAGGAATCTTTCCCCTTCAAAATCAAGGATTGTATTTTCAAGAAATACTAAGTAAAAGCTATAATTTTTTGTTAATAACCATGAATATTTACAACTATTGAAATATTCTTTTTTTTCCTTTTCACTTTCAACCTTTTAGTCATTGTTTAATTTTCATAAAAACAAAAACAAAGTCTTTATAGGAACTTTTTATTACATTCCAATACTCTTGGAAACCATGGACGCTTCACATAATATTTTAATAACAAGTGGTTTATTAGCTATGGAAAGTAGTATAAAAGTGATTTATTAGCCTAACAATAAGCACCTTGGCTAGTTTATCATCCTCCTTGGAAACCAGCCATGACATATGGAAGCTAGTGAGTATTTCTCATTCGTAATCATATTCTTTTTAATCACAATATTTTCAATAATTTACCATAGTACATTTGAAATTAATTAGAATGAACATATCTCTCTAATCATTGGAATAGTAAAAAAGTCATAATCACACAAATTCCATATTATCTTAGCCCTTGATAAAAACATCCGCAAGCCTAATATCATGAATTCGTAGAAATACAATAGAGGCAGCCCTTGAACTATAGTTCTAGTAGTTTGTCCCCAAGCGCTAAGCTCCTTTCATGCTGGGAAACTAATCAAAAAAATTTCACATATTTACACCTCCTCAACTGAAGTAGTGTCCTACTAGTTATGGGTACATGTCTAGTCTTTACCTTCCAATCGCACCTTTAGATTTAGACTACCTTTATCTCCTCCAATAATTTTCCTAAATCTTCCACCCATTAAATTTATCTCTAGTCATGTTATCTTCTGGTGGTCTTCCACCCTTGAATTTTATCTCCAGTCATGTTATATTTTGGTAGTCTTCCACCCATGACATTTATCTCCAACCCTCCTCTTGGATGGGTACAAGCGTATGTTTGACTCCATCTTTCACAAATTTGTAACAATTCATCTTTCCATCATGCGTCACCTTCCGGTCATACTGGAACGGTATCCCTAGCAGTATATGGCATACGTCCATTGGCATAATATCGTAGACAACCTTGTCCTGGTATTTGCCAATATGAAATTCAACCTCGCATTGTTCATCAACTAATAGCTGGTGGCCTTTCTATAGCCATGACACTTTGTAAGGTGTGGGATGCTTAAGTCGCTTCAATCCCACTTTTTCCACCATCTCGGTGGCAACTAAGTTATCCGTACTTCCACTGTCTATGATTAATTTATAAAACTTCCCATGTGATTTGCAAACTATTCGGAACAATGCCTTCCGTTGGGTCTCTTCAGTGATCTCCTTGGCTGGCTTCAACAACACTTTGTTCAAAACTAAAGTCTCTCCCATTTCTGCCAAATTTTCTACCTCCCGGGGCTGTGCTTCAGCTTCCTCATGCTGCGCAACAAATTCTCCCCTCTGGCCAGCATGCTCAGCTTCCGGGCATTCGAAGGATCTATGCCCCCACTTATGGCACCTGTAGCACTAGACATTAGTCCCTCTTCCGTGACCATTTCCTCTTCCCCGCTGATATGGCCGACCTCCTCTGGTGCTATCTCCCTTCTCTGTTGTCCCTAAAGTTCTGGAGCTCCTGCCTTCTTCGTTTTTAGTAGTAGTTCTCCCTCTGCCGTAGGACTGTCCTCATCCTTTGCCATTTCCTCGTTCTCTCCTATTATTCCATTTCCTGTTAATTGTTTCTTCAGACTTTACAGCACTCTGCAAGGCTTCTTCTATATTTCATGGGGAGAGAATACTGATCTCATCCAGTATTTCCAGCCTCAAGACATTCACGTATCTCACTGTCTTCTCTAGAGTATCATCAGTATAACCATCCCGCAAGTTTACACGATAAAACTCCTCTGTGTATTCCTTTACGGTCATACCTTTCTGCCTTAAATTCTGCACTCATCGATAAAGTCCGACCTGATAGTCTTTAGGAAAAAATATGCCCTTCAGTTTTTCCACCATTCTTGGCCATTTCCTTATTCATAGCTTGTTCATCCTCTTCCTGTCCGCTTGGACAATATCCCACCATAAAGCAGCGTGTCCTTTTAATTTGGTTGCAACAAATATAACTCTTTTGTCCTCACTGATCTCTTCGTTTCCAAAATACTTATCTAACTCACTTACCCAATCTAGAAGAACATGTGCAAATAGACTGCCATCATAGTTATGGATCTCAGGTTTGCGTTTACTGCCAGCTAATAGTACTGATCTCAACAGTCTCAACTCTGAGGCTTCTTCCTCCAATCCGTTCGTAGCAGTTACTGTTTCTTCCTCACTATCAATCCGAAGTTCTGGGTCTCTTCTTCTTCTGGCCTCTATTACTTCCAAGCGAGTAGTAAGGACTCTCAACTCTTCCCTCAAGCCCTCATCTGCTACTCTGTGCACACCACTTCTGCGTCCTCATCTTTGAATGTCCATCTCCTTTTTTTTTTATTCTCAACCTCTTGCTCTGATACCACTTGATGGGGCCAGCCCACGTGGTCCCGCCGTTGATACTCCCCACTTGATGTTGTACTGTCAATTAATATTATTAATCACAGGATTTCGGATATGTGGCAATTTGATTTTCAATCTGTGTTTAATTGAAAGGTTTTACAGTAGTGGTACGTTGGTTATGTCATATGTGGACATCTGTCCCTCCTTGGAATTCTAAAACCCTGCCTCGGTATAGGGTTTCACCACCCTCACGCTCATTTGGTTATTGTGTTTTCTCTTGGTCCTTCACTCTGCCAGCTCTCGGCGACCCTTGCGATTTCACTGTGATGCTTCTGTATTTGTTTGAGGCTTGTCTGCCTAGTTCTCTGAGCTACAAGCTCCTGGTATTCTGCACAGTTTCAATGTGGGTTCCTTTAGCTTGTTCGGGATTTTGTTGCTCCAAGTTCTTCGAGCTGCATGCTCTCGGCGGTCTTCACGGTTTCAATGGTTCGGGATTTGTCTTGGGAGTATTTCGTTCGTCTGGTAAACTGTCGAAACATTCGTAAGGTTTATTTTTCTCTTGGTACTCTGCTTGTATATCGATTATTATTGTGTATCAGATGTCGGCTTTAATGGGTCTCTGCCTCTGTGCGTCCATTACTCGATTTATCACCTCGGTTTTCACTATTTGTTGCCTCTGTGTGTTGGTTGATAATTATATGGTTCTTGGTCTCGTTCTTCAGCACTGGTTCGATTCAAGCATGGTGTCAGCAAAATTACGGTGGCGTTCTCTGTCAATTCCTCCACCAACTTACCTGGTAAGCTCCCCTTCTATGCTGAATCTTTACACTTGTTTTTCTACCTGGTTCTAACGTCTTTGGCTCCTCGTGAGCAGGAAGACAATCCGAGGATATGGCAGTCACAGCTTGTCTGTCAGGTAAACGAAACCCCTGTATAGTATTTTCTCATTAATTTTTTTTTTTAATTCCCCTGCATTCGGTTTCCACTGCAATTAAATCTTTTTTGTTGGTTTCTCTTGCAGGTAGAGTGATCGAGTGTTTCGGCGCTTGGAAAATCAGCTATCCCGAACAAAATCCGGGTAGTGTCGTTCTATTTACTTGTGGTTTGCTTGTCCTGAGTCTTACAGCGTGTGGGTTGATGTCATTCTTGGCCTCAAGCCACTTTCTGCACTTAGTTCTTTTCTCGTGTAATACTGTTGTCGGGTCATAGGAATGAGTTTGGGGATTTATGGGGTTTGGTTTATGTGTGTAATTGTTATGGTTCCCAAGTTCGTGAAGTGGGTTCGTTCTTAAGCTTTTGCACAAAATGTAAATGAACAATAATTTTGATAACTGTATATGAGCTCAACTCTGGAATTGAATTTGGTTATTAGATATCATTTTGGGTTTGGTTTATGTGTGCAATTGTTATGGTTCCCAAGTTCGTGAAGTGGGTTCGTTCTTAAGCTTTTGCACAAAATGTAAATGAACAATAATTTTGATAATTGTATATGAGCTCAACTCTGGAATTGACTTTGGTTATTAGATATCATTTTGGGATTCAACTAGATTAAGTCATTCATGTATGACCATTTCCATGAGAGGTAGTCGTAACTGACTAATTTCTCATGATTTTTGAATAGTTCACTTAGCACTCATTGCATCGGGTGATGCTCACAGGGGTGCAGAAGTAGGATTGAAACTAGTGAAATGTGGAAAATGAATCACATAGCATCAATCATCACTTCCGGGGCTTGCACCCAGCAACCAAGACTTCCCAAGAGGTCACCCATCCCAGATCTCCTCTGGCTCAAGCGCGCTTAACTGTGGAGTTTTTCCCCACAATCAAGCCCACATAGCTTGCTACCCCATTTGCAAATCCTTAGCAAGTATTGTGCCTCATGAACCATTCAAGAAGAGATCCCTTGAATCTTTTTGAATTTAAGTATGGGGGTTTACGCAGTGCATTATATTAGATATCATTTTGGGATTCAACTACGTTAAGTAAGTCATTCACGTATGACCATTTCCATGAGAGGTAGTCGTAACTGACTAATTTCTCATGATTTTTGAATAGTTCACTTAGCACTCATTGCATCGGGTGATGCTCACAGGGGTGAAGAAGTGGGATTGAAACTAGTGAAATGTGGAGAACGAATCACATAGCATCAATCATCACTTCCGGGGCTTGCACTCGGTAAACCAGGACTTCCCAGGAGGTCACCCATCCCAGATCTCCTCTCGCTCAAGTGCGCTTAACTGTGGAGTTTTTCCCCACAATTAAGCCCACTTAGCTTGCTACCCCATTTGAAAAACCTTAGCAAGTATTGTGCCTCATGAACCATTCAAGAAGAGATCCCTTGACTCTCTTTTAATTTAAGTATGGGAGTTTACGCAGTGCAATATATTAGATATCATTTTGGGATTCAACTGCGTTAAGTAACTCATTCACGTATGACCATTTCCATGAGAGGTAGTCGTAACTGACTAATTTCTCATGATTTATGGATAGTTCACTTAGCACTCATTGCATCGGGTGATGCTCATAGGGGTGAAGAAGTGGAATTAAAACTAGTGAAATGTGGAGAACGAATTACATAGCATCAATCATCACTTACGGGGCTTGCGCCTGGTAACCAGGACTTCCCAGGAGGTCACCCATCCCAGATCTCCTCTGGCTCAAGCGCGCTTAACTATGGAGTTTTCCCCCACAATCAAGCCCACTTAGCTTGCTACCCCATTTGCAAAACCTTAGCAAGTATTGTGCCTCATGAACCATTCAAGTAGAGATCACTAGTTTCAATCCCACTTCTTCACCCTTGTGAGCATCACCCGATGCAATGAGTGCTAAGTGAACTATTCAAAAATCATGAGAAATTAGTCAGTTACGACTACCTCTCATGGAAATGGTCATACGTGAATGACTTACTTAACGCAGTTGAATCCCAAAATGATATCTAATATAATGCACTGCGTAAACCCCCATACTTGAATTTGGTTATGTTTTTAAATTCGCATACCTGGATTTACAGTGGTTGTTCTCTTCACTGGAATGGCAAATTCTGATTTCGTATTTAGTAAATTATGTAAATGATTTCTTTGTTGTGTATCTGGTTATTCTGTTGGGGTCGCCTATAGATGGGTGTCGTTACTCCTCCTCTGAATTTGACTATCTCTGAATTCGAATATCTCCCCTTTTTTATTTAAGATCTGTGACCCTGCATTGATAATATTTATACAGTAATTCAGTACAAAGTATTTCACAAGTGATTAGGACGCTGTAGGGATATATGTGCATAGAAAATCATATTTATTCTTTCTATATTTCTCTCTCAGTCCAAACCCCTCTATTGTTCTTTTTCTCACTTTTTAACAGCACTGTTTACAAACCGTCCTAACTGCTGTTAGTTTGTTCAATTAGTTACATCACTTATTCCTCATACGGAACATTGTCTGGTTGTCTAGTACATTTTCTTTCCATGCTTTATGCTTTTTACAACAGTAGCTTAACTGTTTAAAAACAATGGCTCTAACTAGTTATTATTGCTCCTAATTACAACTTATTATAGTAATCTCCAAGTAACTTAATCAAAGAAAAGAAGAAAAAACAATTATGTTTTCCACTCAATGAAATAATTTTTTTGTCCTCTTCAGAAACCATATCCCCTCACTTTTGTCTTTTCCCTGTCAGCTAGATGCTCCTG